>JAMRYI010000548.1:0-112012 GCA_029231635.1 Ditylenchus weischeri
TGATTCACGATTTTTTTCTCAAAATTTTTCGTGTTCAAAAATTTTTCATGTTTTTAAGAAAGAAGCAACAAGTCCACATTGAAGTTACCATCTGCCCATGATACGGGCATCATGCTTTTTGCTGAAGTTTTTATTCAATTTTCTAATTCAATTTTCAGTTGTATGTATTCAGTACACAAAATGACGGCTAGAATCTGGCAAACATCTTGGTAGTAAGAATTCTGCAAGTTAATGTTAAAACAATTTATGAATAAGCAAAAGCAAGAATAAAGCAAAAGCCAAAGCAAAAAAAGCATGAATAAGCAAAAGTCAGCGTGTTTCGCAGGTTTAGCCATGACTTTCTTTTGCTTATTCATGAATTATTTTTATACTAACTTGCAAAATTCTCACTACCAAAATGTTTGGTACATTCTAGCGGTCATTTTTTGAGTACTAAATTTATGCCACTTGAATGAAACAAAAATTGTTTAAAAATTTCAGCAAAAAGCATGATGCCCGTGTCATGGGCAATAACTTCAACTGCTTATTTCTCAATTTTTTTACTACGCAAGGTGGGGGAACCACTATTAGCTTAGCTAACTAATTAGCTAATAACTAGATTTTTCACTCAAAAACTTGAACGTCCTCAGTAACGCTAAAATTTATATTAAGGGTCAAATTTTACACATAAAAAGTTTAATTTAATGAAAACAAAAACTACGATAGTAAGAGGTATTTACCTATAAACATTTTAATTTCAGCGAGCAACTGAAACTGAAATCCCAATTGAAGCAACCACGAGCGGATAGCGAAGACACCAGCTACGTGTCTTCTTACCAGCACAAAGGTGCTCATGTCGACAGAGGTGGTTATCGCGGCAGGAACCAAGAGTATAGAGGAGGTAGTCAGCAAAATCATCATTCCAACTACGACCAAGGATATCAACAAGATTTTGACACCAGACACCAACGGCCTCAAAATGACTCTAGTCCCCGTTACCTTCCTGAGTTTGAGCCAAATCACCGCTTTGAAAGCAAGCACTCCAATCCAGGCTATCATTATAGTTCCAAGAAGTTCGACTCAAATGGCTTTGGCAGCATCCAGAACGACACTGTCTCCACAAATAATGAGCAGGAACATCGTAGCAGTCGCTTTCAACCTAACTTTTTTGGCAAGAAGCAGCAATCGTTCAAAAACTACAATGACAATGAAAGAACTCAACAAGACTTTGAACAGGGCTTTGAACACGAAAAAGTTAGTTTTTTTAATATAAATTTTAATGATAAAAAAATCATAGACAGAGTAATTATTGGTAATTTTATTTGCTTCAAAACATAAGAACAAAGAAAAGTAGAAAATAATTTTCCAAAAGATTAAGGACCGTAATCAAAAGGGAAAAAACAGGGAACAGTTTTGCTCGGGTTAATCGTTTAAATAGATCTGACATCTCTAAAAACTGGTGATTTGGATTCTTTGAGTACAAACACACATCTGAGAAGCAAATTACTTGCTATCAAAAGTCTTAAGATAAAAATAAACATACCAGAGATTTTTTTAAGCCCGAGAGAGAGTTGTCACCCGCAAATTCAAATTCCGCAGCGCGCAAAACCATGGTCCTTTAAGCAAAAGTATGTTCAATAGTTTTTTTTTAAAGTGACTCGGTTTTTTAATTTTCCTCAAAGTCCTTGATTTTTTTTGTAAAATAGTTTCCTATTTTTCCTATTTTGAGGATGTAAAATTACTAATCAGTACTCTTTTTATAATTTTCATTATCAAAATCAAAATTTTAGAAAAATGAGTTCTCCAGCCTGTCTACAAAGCCTAACAAATTCAGTTCTAACAAAGGAGGTTTTGGACACAAAGCTCAGCAAAACTCTGAATTTGGTAGTCAGTCGTCTATTCAGCCAATTCATAGCAAGTTTGACGACAACTGGGAAAACGAGCAAACTCCTGTCAACAATTGGGACATATACTCGGAGAAGAGCGTAGTATTCAATTATCAAAAGTTGTAAAATTAAAAAAAGGGTAATTTTTTAGGAAAACAAGGAAAACGAGGACAGCCAATTTTCTAGTCGTCCAGTTCCCCCGCTTCGCAGGCCGATAGCTCAATCAAGTCTCAATTGACTGGAGGCTTTGGACGACCTAACGTATCAGGCGGGTTTGGATTTCCCAGTGTGATCTATGAACCAAAAAAGGCAAGTGATAGCACAAGAATTTACGTGAAATTATCTTTATAATGTCAAACTAAACAATTTTAAGGAGCAGAACAGCACGAGCACAACAGGTGTCACCGTTGAGTCAATTTCTGAAGACATTGATCCTAATCAATCTGTGCAAGCTGATTTGATTCAGTCAGAAGATGCTAAAGAAAACAACGAAGCTGTTTCAAAACTTTCACGTTTTTAATCCTCAAGAACAAAAGTGCCTCGCAATTATTTTGTCCTATGTTTTGTTCCTTATAAACCAACAATTTTGAGAAAAAGACAAAAAGCATTTTTTGTAATACGCAGACTTACCGTATTTTCTCTAATTGAAGTCCGCCCTCAAATAGAAGCCCACGCCTTATTTTTTGACTAAGATTTTGTAGATAAGGTCATTTTTGATTGACAATTTCAAGATTTTGGAGAGGTTGAAATATAGAAGCCCATTGGCTTCAATTATAGAAAATGCGGTACACAGAGTGTCCAATAATAACTGCACCAGTCTTAGATAATTATCTAAGGCGGATGGTGAAATCCCGAATTTTTTAAGGTCTCAGACAACAATTAAAAAGACATAATATGTAAGAATGAAACATGACCTGACCATGCCGATTTTTTTCTACTTTCTTAACAGTACTGCAGAAAATTTCATGAAGAGTGCAAAACCGTTAAAATTTGCATGCAATGCATTTTAAGTTAGTCGGTTTTTGAGTACTTCGTTTTTGACTTATTAACACTCCGGCCCCCATGCGGTGTAATTGAGATTCCTGACTCAGAATTTCATTGCAAACACGATGGTGCCAATCGTTTTTCTGTGCACCGTGATGATGTGGGCTAAAAAGAGCTCAGAAGGTAACAAATTGTCATGATAAAAATTCAGCCAATTGCCTACTTCAAGTGGTGCGCCCTGATCGTCTTATTGCATTCACGCTCATGATACACTAAAATGACCGCCAGGAGTTCAGCTTTCTACTAATACTAAGAATAGGCTGTTTTCATTAACAAAGTCGAGATAAATCATTACTTGTTTGTTGGGGTACTTAGACTTACTGACTTTTCACATGGAATAACTTTCTGTTAAAAATATCTAGCTGAATTTTTTTCAACGAAAAGAAATAACAGAATCTCATGGTTATTTTCACTTAAATGAAAGCAACACTTTATCATAAAATCGTGACAAAATGCGTAAAACTAATGTATAAGTCAGAAGTCAAACTCTGGAAAGCGCTAAGTAAACCCTGGATTCTGACACTGGATTCATGTTCAGCGTGACCGATTTGCTTATAAAAATGCTCTTGAGTTATTGGAAACACAGTCAAATTTTGAATTCCGCTCAAGACAATAAACATCGAGACAATAAACTTGGGAGCCGGCGTGTTAATAAGTCAAAAACAAAGTACTCAAAAACCGACTAACTTAAAATGAATGGTTCTTGAAGGTTTTTCTTACAAAAACAAATTGTTTTTACAGTACTGTTAAGAAAGTAGAAAAAAATTTCCGGCATGACCAGGTCATGTTTCATTCTTACAGATTACAAGCCGAACAGGCGCCTTAACAGGCGCCAAAATAAACTAAAAATGAAAAAAAAATTTGGGGTCACAGGTTCGAAGACCCCCTTGAGCATACCTGGTTTTTCCCACTTTTCTGGCAAAACTCAAAATTTTAAGCATCACATGTCAATTCTGATAGCATTAGCGTTCTCAGCGACCCCGATTTACCCTTAGATATGATGAGAACAAAATATAATACAATCGGGAAGTGGGTTAAAAAGCGTGGCACGAAAAAAAAGCGTGACATGCCGACAAAAATACTATATGTAGATGTCTTTTAAATAAGTTATAACTAAAAAAATAGCTAAAAATAACTAAAAATAGTTAACGGAGAGGGAGAGAATATTTTGACCTTACCATTTGTGTATTAAAATTTGGTTTAAACTTAAAAGAAAATATAAAAAGACGGAACTTAAAAAAGTGTTGCAGTTTTTATTGGACATCCTTTACACTATTTCAATTCACACACTAGAAATAGCAGTAGGAACAGTTGTAGAAGTAGTAGATTGATCTGCTTGCTTAGGAGGGTAGTTCAAGCATGCACTTGTTGAGCTGTCCATATTAAAAGCAGCTGGATTGGCGTAAAGCATTTTCACACATTTTTGTTCATGTGCAGCATTCAGTGCTACAAATTCTTGAGGGTAATAGTCAGGCTGAAAGTATGGAATGTTGCCTCCATAGCTAACTGGAGCACATTTGCATGGCTCTTCTCTCCAGGTAGATGACCAGTCAGGCTGGTAGCTGACATTTTGTGGTATCTGGTCTAGTCTTTGAGGCATATCCTTGCAGCTCAACAAAGATTCATTGCCTGCAGCCACTCCATAGTACTTGGTAAACCATTTGAAGGCGCGGATTCGTCTGTTTTCGCCACCGCCGCCTGGAGCTTTAGCATCTTCTCCGTTGCATTCATTGTTGATCACCAAACTTGTAGGTCCCAAAATAGGGCCAGAATAGCCAGCAGCTTTGTTGACAGATCCAGCTTCCCAACGACCTGTATAATAAATATGTTTATTTGGCAAGTAAGACCTTTAAACATGCCGAGAATAATGTCGTGCATGGCAGGTTTGGGAGGTTGGGGAGTCATGTAAAACCACAAAGAAGCTAGCAAAGCTAGTGGTGGATCTGATTTAGTCATTATAAGATTGGGAGTGGTCAGCAGGTCAACACTTATCTTAAGTTTCGGTATATTAAAAAAAGTTTTTGGTGTTGTAGGTGTGGTGAATAAAACTTGCATTTTGAGTAGCAAGCCAATCTTGGAATTGACCATAATTGTAGTTGTATGAGATCTGCAATGGTCAAAAATAAAATTAAATTTTTTTTAGTTAATTTTATTTTCAGTTTTGTTTTAGACTATGGCATTGAAGAGACATGCCAGTGCGTTCAAAATTGGTGCCCGCCATTAAAAAAAATTCCTAATTATTGAGCTTGTGTACGGATTTTTCAACTTGGGTTCTAACAAAACTAGGCCTAGAATTTAATTTTAAGTAAAGTTTTGTTATAAACCAAGTTGAAGTTTAAGAAGTTTAATGATTAGTGGTTGGCGGGCACCGATTTTAAACGCACGGGAATGTCCCTTCAAACAACTTCGAAAATGGAAATTTATAGTAAATAAAATAGTGAAAGCTGAATAAAAAACTTTTTAGAATCAGGCTTAGGATTTCAATCAGAATTTTATGAGTTGTAAGTTTTACTTGCCTGAATTGCACCTCTACCAAAGTAGCAACTTTTAAAGTTGTCTCCTGAAGTGCTGTTGCCACAGGGGTAGAACTCTGACGGAGAACAGTATCTAATAAAAAAGTTCTCACCATCATTTATGAATTTTGCGATTATAAAAGTATTTAGTCAGTTTTTAAAATTTTTTAACAATTTAGAGCAAGATATTATCTCCATCGAGTCAAAATTATGTAGTCAAGTAATTCTGAGAATTTCCATAGCATCAGTAAAAATAGAAAAAAGTAGTAAAAATTTTTGATGCATTTTTAAAATCGAAACTAAAATCGAATAATTACTGTAACCAAT
Source organism: Ditylenchus weischeri (assembly GCA_029231635.1). NCBI lineage: Eukaryota > Metazoa > Nematoda > Chromadorea > Rhabditida > Anguinidae > Ditylenchus > Ditylenchus weischeri. The sequence continues at coordinate 5,750 of JAMRYI010000548.1, forward strand.
TTGTTTTTGTCAGTCTGATTTTAGGCTGCTTATCATTTGTGTCATAAATAAGTCATAAATATTGGCGCTAGTGAAGAAAAGGGTTCCAAAAGTCAGCTTGGTCCCCCTGTTGTTTTATTTGTAAAAACAACAGGGGTACCAAGCTGTTTTTTTATTAAAATTTATTAAAATTTATAGGACCAAACTAGTTTCTACGAAAAACAAGAGGGGGGACCAAGCTGATTTTTGGAACCCTATTCTTCACTATAGCCCTACTACTTTACGTCGTTTGACGTTTGTTTTATAGGGTATTTGTATTTTACCAATAGAAAGGCTTATACTTCTTAGGCTCGATCACAATTTGAAACAAAAATCTTGGCCAAAGCCTGCTTTCTGTTTTTTATTTCGATACACCTTTCTTTACTCTAATAAAACCAGAATTTTTTTATTAAAAATTGTTTCATATCTTTTTAAACGAAAAATATCAGTACTCATTAGAAGAAATGTTTACTAAGTAATTATCTTATTGCTTACCTTCCTCCAGATGAGCATTCATTTCCGTCTCTTGGTTGATGCCCAGGCGAGCTTGGATTTAAAAATGCCGATACTGGTCCACCTTCAAACCAGTTGAACAGACCACCTCGGTAAAAGCAAGAATCTGCATCCTCTTCACTTTTGCCACTAAAGCAAAATACTTATGTACTTACATTTATTTCAAACTACACAAAAACCTGCTGTACAAAGAGATGTCATTCATGCCAGTCTCTTGAATAGCATGAGCGAAAAAGGCAGACACGTCCCTTCTAGTGTTCTCTGTGTTGCTCAAGCCATTCTGAGGACTGGTTGTGCCGAATCCGGGAAAGTACCTAGCAGCAATTACAAAACTTTCATAGGAATAGGGATAGCAACTGTTAGGACCCCAGCCAATGTTGGCATAGGGAAAAAGATCCTTAAATTTATTGTATTCATGACATTTTTAGCACAATATTATTACCAAAAACATTTGTTTAGTAAACCATTTCTCCATGCCTGACTTAGGAAGATTGTTAGGATCTGTAGGGGTGGAGCAAGAAGCTGGAGGTCCACTTCCATATTTAGTTGTAGCTGGGCAATTGACAGCAGCAAGTAAGGCAGACTCATAAACAGGTCCGTTGACCTGATCAGTGTCGTTAACCACTATTATTGGTGGTGCAGGGGTGGTTGTTGTAGTGAAGGAGGATAAAACATCCCTGTTGTTTGCCACAAAGCAAAACACCGATAATGGTAAACAAAAGAAAAAAGAAAAGTGTATATAAATGAAATAAGCTAAACAAAAGCGCATCATTTAAAGTACAGGTGCCGACCCTAAAATGAGCTTATATGAGCTTACAACAATTTCGTAATAACTAAATTTTTATTTATACAGTCAAACCTCGGTTATCCCTGGGGACCGGCCTCAGGGTACCGGATAAACGAGGTGCCGGATAACTGGAATGTCAGTTGACAGAGAATAAGCCAAATGAAGTATATTTAAGATGCCGGATAACCGAGGGTGCCGGATAACTGGAGTGGCGGATAACCGAGGTTTGACTGTACAGCAAAAAATACAAACATTTATGTATATAAAAAATTTGCTTAGCCTTTTGGCAAACACCTGAACAAACAACTTAATAGTTTCAAAATTTACATATCCTTAAAATCATATGCCTAGTGCCAAAAATAATTTCTTCCTAAAAAATTGTTCTATTTTTTTAAAGTGAAGAGAAAACAAAAAAATTAAAAGTTTAGTCATATTAAATAAAGAAAAAGGATAATTTTTTTTTGATTCTACTTTTCTTCCTCAAAATATAGGCGTCCGTTCATCAAGACCCATGGATCTTGATGAAAAAGTTTTGTGATTTAAAAAAAAGACTGGTAAAATCGGAATCCCTGCAATTTTTTGAAACTAGACTAGAGACAACGACCAATATTAAAATTTACACAAACATAAGAAATAAACATGAGAATGAAGTACGCCACAATTTGATTTCAGATAATGAACTTTGTATTTCCCTATTTATAGGGATTCAGATCAAAGACTTAGGAGAAATCCAAACATCCCTCATGTTTGCAGCTTTGATTAAGATCAGTCTGCTTTTAATTAATATTGTTGACTACTTATAGTTTCAAATCAGATAAAATATTTAAAAATAAACATGATCTTTAAAGATATTGTTTTGAATAAATGTTGTTAAAACATAAATACAAATATTCACGAAAATTCAAATGCAGGAGTAAAGAAAAAATTCGCTAGCCTTACAGATGACCACTACATTGTGATTGTTCTTTGAAAAACTAGCCAAAACTTTCGAAATACATTTGTTTGAGTACAACGTCTCAAATTACAATACAGCTATATCGCGCAAGTAGTGGACATTTTTAGCTAAGAATCAACAAAAAAGTCTTAATCTTAAATAAAGGCTTGATAAATTAACTTGTCAAAAAAATTAAGTAAAAATATTTAATGTTAAAAAAAAACACAAACCCATCAACTAACAAAGAAAGTCGTTCATTTTATTACTGTTTTTATAATTCCCCAGAGGGGTTCGAGGTGGTCTATTATTCTAAAATATACTTTATTCTCGAAAAGTTTGAACGTGATTAATAGGGTTGGATTCGGTCGGTTAACCGAAAACCGATATTGAAAAACACCGGTTTTTTCGGTTTGTTGTCAGTTGCCTTGAGAGAGAAAATTAATTTTTTTCTGCAAATATCATTACTTATTTTATTATATTTAATGTGAAATTAAAGCGACGATCAAAGTAATTTTTGATTGCTCATCAATATTTAGGAATCTTTTCTACAATTTATTGTGTGCTATTAAGGCAGAGCTGAGTGATGACCGGCATAACACCGACCGACCTCAAAGAAAAGAAGACATCTTTGTCTGGTGGAGAAAAAACAATGAGCGTTTTCCATTCATCGCTTAAGGTGCGAGAATTCTCCTGTCAGTGCCGTCAACTTCTGTCAGTAGCGAGCGAACCTTCTCTATTGCCGGCCTTGTTTACACTCAGAAATCGGTAATCAATTCAGCTTGTAAAAAAAATAAAACAAGGTACTCTTTATAATGCACGGATGCACTGCTGAGATGCTGATTTTGAAATTGCCAATTTTTTCAAATTAATTTTTTCTCAAGAATTTCCACAATAACTGAAAATTCTACAAAGAGATTAAAATTCAGCATTAAAAAACGGCGACCCTAGCATAGAATACCCCCACCAAAACTTATGCATTCTAAAACTTCATATATGTTATATGTGTATGTTCCAATATATGTTCCAGACCCCGAAATAGTGTGTAAAACACTTATTAGTCACAACTTCCATACGCTGGCCTACCCCTGAGCCTAAGAGGCTAAGCCTAAACTTGTTGTTCCAAAGGGTAGTTACAACGATTTTTAGAAGGTCTGATTTTAGGGGGGGGGGTATTCTATACTAGCGCCAAAACGGCATTAAAATTTACTGACAACACAATCAGCCATTTAAAACAGTGAAATGATAATTGATAGTGTTAATTGTTAAAAATTCAATCAACCAATGAAATTAACCGGAAAGCGAAAGTTGTGCCATTTTTATTTCCGCTCATTTTAAATCATGTTTTAAATCAACCAGTCCTGCCAATTTTTAATTGACCCAAATTTTGTTGAATTGCAATATTGCGACAGCCAAAATCGCGATACGAACTTTAATTAGGAAAAAGCCGAACAATTTGGCACAATTTGAAAGTGGTTAAATATGAATTCGCACAAATCAAAAGTCCACAACTTTCTCTTTCCCGTTTTGAAAGGTCGTGTTTCAGGTCATTATCTTTTTTCAGGTCTTTTCCTAATTATCATAATCTAGATTAAGATAACAAAAAATATTTTAATACCATTCATTCTTTATAAACATAGTCAAATATCTTAAAAAGCTAAGTAGCGCCAAAATTTTAGTTCTATTATAATTAATACGCTACTTTTGTTTGAGTGTAACTATGCTATCCAACTCCGAAGTCAACATGCGAAAGATGCAGCTAAAGCTATTTTCCTCCACTCAACTGGTATTTTAGTTCATTAAATTCAAAACTTTATTCATTTTATGTTTTAAGGAGAAAGAGCAAATGCCAATGTATTTGGAAGACCTAACCGTTGAGAACTGCAAGAATTTAGAACTTTCTGCTAGTCAACTTATAGTCTCATACAAATGCATGTAATGTCTTTTTCAAGTATATTTTAAATTTAAAATTTTCAGCAAATGGCACACACAAGCCCGTTTCTATTCGCTCCAGCAAACCAATTCCAAAAAGACTTGATTTCTACTACTTCGAGATGACAGTTTCGAAAAGTGGAAGAAACAGGTGAGGACTAAAGGGTGGCGCATTCTAACCACCCAGTTGTTTTAGTCCATAACTTTTTAGTTTTTAGCTCACTTTTTTTCAAAGATAGGCTCAAAAATAGGCAATTGAATAGTACCAAAAAAATCAAATATAGCAGTTTGAATTAGCACTTACGAGCAGGTTTTCAAATTTTTTTGATCATAAAGAAAAAATTTAAAATGTTAACAAATCCACAATCAAAAATCAGCTCGAAATTGTAATAAAACTTGTTTCCCATTTCTAACTTATCACCCACTAGCTGAAACTGCTATACCTGATTTGTTTCGTACTATTCGGTTGCCTATTTTCTTGCGAGAATTGAAAAAAAATCATGTAAAAAATTGGTCAGGAAAACTAGAGAGTTACAAACTTCAACCAGGGTTGCCAGGGCTTTTTTTTCTAAAAATTTTTTTTCGCATTTTTCCTAAAAGATCATTTTATCGCATTTTAAAAGAAAAACAAAAGTTCTGAACCATGAGTGACCATCCTTCTACTTTCTAATGGCGCATCATTTTATTTGAAAAGCGTTAAAAATAATAAACAAATTGTGGAAAAAATTACGTTTTAACAAATTTTTTAAACACTATTTTTTGAGTTTTTAGGGTTTACTGACTTTTTAAAAATATGATTTTGGCTAAAGTTCCAAATCCTGGTTCGCCCAAAATCATGTTTAAACCACATTTTCACACGTTTTAGCTTCTGAAACATGTTTGTCGATACAAAAAGTATTAATTTGAAAATTTAAAATACTTTTAAAACATACTTAAAAGGCGCCCCCTCTCTAATTAGCGCCCCCTCTGGACAAAGGTTGAAAAATAAGCGTTCCGGGGAGAAAATGCCTTTTTTAGTCAAAAAATTCTTTTTAAAAAGGGCGTTATTGCAACTCTGAATCAAACAACTAGGCGGGCTAGGATGCATCAACTCGTAAAACATATACTGGGTGACACGAATTACTGCACCATTTTTGAAAAGTTGGTGTACGTGAACCCTTTCTGCCCGATTCCCAAAATTTTCGGAAATGTTTCCAGAGTATGGATAACTGCTTCTAACCATAATTTATCCAACTCTCTCTATATACTTTTTTCTGTTCTGCCAGTTGCTGGGTTTGAGAAAAGGCTCTATGTTTGAAAAATATGTACTCTTTACTATATCCGAATTCATATCAAGTAGCAAACACACCGCCAATATTATTTTCTATAAATTGCAGAGGAGTGTATAAAATCATGGTTACGTTCGAAAATTAGAAGAAGCATGGTGCAGTAATTTTGTGTCATCATGTAGTAAAAATACAAATAATTAAATAAAAAATTTAAAGGAAACTAGTGATTGGTCTAAGTGAACAAGAGTTTGGACTAGCCAACAATTTGCCAGGCTTTGACGAGTGGAGTGTTGGCTACCATGGACACACTGGCTCTAAGCACGCTATTTGCAGAGATGGTGCACAGTATGGACCCGTGTTCCGCAGCAAGGACATAATTGGTTGTGGGTTGAACTTTAAGGCAAAGACAATATTCTTCACCAAGAATGGAGTATATCTTGGTAAGACCTTTTTAAAATTTTTTAAAGTGAAAAAAAACCATAAAATTTTAGGAGATGCTTTTGAAAGAGCTCAAACAGAAGTGGCATTGTTCCCAACAGTTGGTATGGCTTCGAACAAATCCGAGATAATGCTTAACTTTGGGCAAAATAAATTTTGTTTCGACATTGATCAGTACATACAGGTATTTAAATAATATATTTTTTAAAAAAGGAAGCATGCCCGTTGCTGATTGGAATTTTTCGAAAGGCGACTAACAGGGAAATTTAAAAAAGCATAAATTTTAAAATTAAAGCTTGTTAATTACCCTCCTAGAAATAAGAAATAAAAAACAGCCACGGTAGCTACGTAGAAGTCCAAGTGGTTTGTAAAAATTAGTTATGTGTCCGATCCCGGTTCGTAGTTTGGTTTTTTCTCGACCATTACTTCTGGTTTGAATTCACTTGGTAACCGCTATTTAAAATATTACTATCGGGGACGGGCATGCCCCTTTAAACTTCTGAGATCAAAGTCTCATTTTTTCTCAGAAACTGAAGTCTCAGAATGCTCTGTCTGCTACCATTCCTGCTATCCACCCACCTCTCTGTAGAATGCCAACACCCAACTTGATAGGACACAAAAGACCTGCTGGCAACAGTCCCACACCAGAAAAACGCAGAAGCTCTCTCCCACAGCAACATTCCTTGGCTAGTGCTTCTGCTGATTTGATGGCTTCACAAACATCTTCGTCAAATTCTTCTGAGTTGGTGGTGTTTATTGAGCGGTTTGATGAAGCTGTGCTACCAAACCACTCAAATAGCATCGATCACGTCCCTGATGATGTTCCTATTACAAGCCAAGATACAGTACGCAGAAGGTAACATAGTCTTAAAAAAATTAGTTTCGGCTCAAATTAATAACACCTCTAAAAAAATATGTATATCCCTCCTCAAATTTAAAATTTACCTTTTTAAATTCAAACTTTTTAACACTTGAATTTTTTCTTGCGATCCAATCATCGCAAACTTTATTTTTGGACCAAAATAGAACGTGCTGCAGAACCAAAGCAGAAAAGAGTAAATCTGCTGCAAAAAATTGAATCTGATGCAAAAGAAAGTATTTTTGATGCAAAAACGGATCTGATGAACAGAAAAATTCAAATTGAGTGGTGAAAAATAAGCTTGAGGGGGGATTTACATATTTTGAGGGATTTTTCTACCCACAGCCGTTAATTTACAACAATAGGGCCTTTTCCAAAATTAGCTTTTTGTTTGTCTGTGTATTGTACAAAAATTTATTTAAAATCAGAATTTGCAAACAATGAACTTGTTTACAAAAAAATTCAATAAAAATAAAAATCGATTTGCTGTGATGTGATTAATCAAAATTTTGATCTACCGTATTTTCTATTAAACCCCCATGGGGATTATTTTTCAACCACCGAAAAATCTTGAAATTGTAAATCAAAAATGACCCTAACTCTGAAATCCTAGTCAAAAAAACGAGGGGTGGGGGTTTATTGGAGAGTGGGGGATTAATAGAGAAAATACGATAATTCATAAATCAAAATTATTAATCATCTTTTAGAATTTTGTTTTATCTTTTTAAATATCTGATGACATTTTGTCTATTTGGTTAAAAAATTTAACTTTGTAGAGACCGAAAAAATCTATCTATCTATCTATTATAAACTAGACCAATGTTTTAGCCAACAAATAAAGCTTGAACCTGATTGGATGTTGGATGCTAAAGAGGCTGCCAGAAGATATATTTTGGATGGAAGAATCCAAAAAGCAATTGCTCACATTGATAATCACTACCCTGGCTTGCTGGTCAATGACAAGTACTTCTACTTTTCGCTCTTACTCCAGAAATTTGTCGAGAATATCAGAGACACTTACCAACTGGCTGAAGGAAATGCAATAGGTTTCTTAAAAACATCCTAATAATTTCAAAATGCTCACTTTCTCCAAATTTCAGCCAGACCAGAATCGCCAGAAAAGCTTTGGTTGCTGAGTGGCAAGTTGTGCCGAGACTTCGCCAAAATCAATGACAACTCCAAATCTTGCCAAGAGTTGTGGCTGCGCGTTTCTGTAAGTAAAATTTTGTTCTTATAAATTTAGTGATTTATGGTTTCTTTGCAGCATGTCAACAAAATGATGGTCTATCTGGAGACGAACCAAGAAAATGGGGATCTTTCAGCCATTCCTAATGCTTACTTACTTAGACAAGAGCGCAAGGAAAATCTAGCAGGCTTGGCAGGTCATCTTATTGAAGCGAAATTATTGAAGGATCAGCTTTAGAAACAACGCTCAGTGAATTTTTTTGACTCGCAGTACTTTGTTCTTTTTCGTTTTGCTTATTTTATTACCAAAAATAAAAAAATACAATATGGAGTTTTTTTAAAGTTCTTCTAAAGTTCTAAGTTTATCAAAAAATGTCTGAAATTTTAATATACGTTAAAATTTTAATTTTTTTAACATGTTTGACAATGGTGCTTGAGTGATCAAATGTTTTATTGGATATTTAGCGTTACGACAACATCTTAGCACCACGTTGTAGCACATCTCTGTTGTAGCGCAGGACAAAACTGGTTTTATAGAATGATTTAGAAATCTGAGAGTTGAGATTAGGGTTTTTCGAAATGACCGGTCATTTTCTAAAATGACGTCATTTTCTATCACTTGTTTCTTGCAAAAAGTATCAGTTTTGACATCCACATACAAGTAATAAAAAGAAAGTTTACGCGAAAATACATTCCAAAGATTTATTGACGCCAAAATGCATGTCAACTTCTCAAAATGACTTTACTAGTGTTTGGAGCCGAATGCTGACTTTTCTAAAATGACCCTGCTAAGTCTCACATAATATTTGAAAAAGGAGATGTAAGGCTCAAAACGGTGTATTTGGAAAAAATTTTGAATTTTTTTTGACGCCTAAACATTAGAGTTTAAAAAAAATCATGGGAACTTTTTTCTATCCGGTAGACACACCCTAGACGCATAGGGTATAAATGTCCTGCAATAGTAATACAGTCTACTCTCAATTATCCGACACCTTGAATATACATGATCTGGCTGAGATTGGCGGTAGTTATGCATTTGGCGCATTTTATATTGATTTGAAAATAGTGTTTCAACGCGTTTCAAGTAATTTTTAACACTTTTCTATAGAAAAACTTAATGGTTTGCAAAATTTTTTTTTGTTCAAAATCCGACATTTTGCCTTGGTGAACCAAGGCCAACTACCTTATATAAGGGTATTTTATCCCGTTTTGGTCACTGGAGCTGGGCAAAAAGAGCCTCTAAATGCATTTTTAATCAAGAGTCTCGCTCGGAGTTATGTCTAAGGTAATTGAGCCCATCTATAACTCTCAAGAACCCTTCGGGGGCGCATGGGGCTTGGTTGCTTGGGGTTGAGATGCGCACACCCACATACCTTAGACACAAATCACTCGAAAGTGACTCTGGATGCATGAAAAATGTATGCATACCAGAATTTTTTTTCATGCGGTAGGCCCCAGTTCAGGCATGTGCACGGGCCGTGATTTTGGCGGTCCAGCCAGCCCGGAAAATTTTTTTCTCAGCCCGGCCCGCACTTAAAAAAAATTTTCGGCCCGGGCCGGGCTCGGCACGGTTAGGCCCGGCTTAAGTATACTGGAGAGTACAATCAACAAAGCCATACAAACATTTCTTCACAAATACTTTATTCGACATATCACTCAAACAAAATATCACACTCCATCAATGATTTGCCAAAGCATACCGAAGAAATTGACTGAGCAGATAGGCGTTTAAGTCGAAGGAAATTTAAAATGGCGGGATTTTGAAAAGTCATATATGGCGGGCTTTTCGGGCCGGCCCGGGCCCGGAACTTGTTCGGCCCGGCCCGCTGAGAATTTTAAAATTGCAGCCTGACCCGGCCCGGGCCGGCCCGTGCACATGCCTGCCCCAGTTATCAAAACATTTGATCACTTAAAGTGATGATCTGCTATATGTTCAAATCCCATCTTTTTGGGTTGTCTAGGTACCTCTTTAGGATGGTTTACCTTGGTCTCCCAAGGCAAAATGTCAAATTTTGGCCAAAAATGGTTTTTGCGAAAAGCAACATTTAGTGTAGGAAAGTGTTAGAAGTCGTTTTTAGCGTATAAAAATTACTTAGGAGACATTTAAACGCTATGTTTAAATCAATATAAAATGCCTCCCCCAGTGCATAAGTGCCAGATTGGCGTCTTTTCTGTCAACTGACACCTCAGCTAACCGACACTTCATTTATCCGACACCCTATGATCGGTCAAAGGGGTTGTCAGCTAATTGAGAGTAGAACTTAATTTCCAATGTGACTTCATAAGTTTTGTGAAACTAATTGCATGTATCTATAATTGAATGACACAGACAGATAATAAGTAGTGATAAATCACTTTCATTTTTTCCTAACCCTATTAAGCAACTAAAGGGGACGTGTTCAACACAACTTGATTTTTGGATTACGCAAACATGGGATGGAATAAAAAAGAGATACTCATACCTTTTGCAAACACTTATGTTTCTAAGACAGCTGCAAATGTGCTAGCTAGCTTTTAAAGTTTAAAAATACTGATATTTTGCTAGCATGTTAATATTTTGCCTTGTTATGTTATTGTTTGTAAGTCATTTAATTATCTTAGTGCGGATATTGCTAAAAAGGTGACATTTAGCCGAACGCAAAAGCAATTGACCATGATATTCCCGATTTTCACTTTAGTGAAAACCTTTCATTATCGGATCAACTAAAAAGATATCTACAGGCTAAAGAACTACCCAGTACTTCAAGATACATAAACTCAGAAACATTAATTCAAAACTTGGATCATTTTAACGACACTGATAATAGAACATGGAAGCAGGTGTTTTTTTTTAAATTATGAATTGTGGAATTGATAAAAAGAATTGAACAGTTAATTGTTTTACAATTCCTCCAAAATGGATGTACAGAGTTAGTCATAAAAACACGGACATTTTTGAAAAACTAGTGCCTGGCCGATGTCCGAATTGTTCGGAATCTCCACAGTGCATGATTTATCGCTTCTAACCATAAATTGTCCGACTCACATAATATAGTTTTTACCCTGTACAGTCGTGTCTACATTTAGTGTACACCCGGTTTAGTGTTTTATATTTGAACACATTTAAACAGACGGTAAAATAACATTTCTTAACTCTTTTTACCCCTTTCTTGTTTACTAGCACTTCCTATCCAATCTGTACAACGACAAAGGCTATGGTATCAACTTTTTACGTATTGGTGGTGAAAGCGCCTTGCTAGAAACGGAGCTGCTAGATGATGGCTTCCAAATGATGGTCTGGGCCAAGTACTTTGGTGCTGCGGCCTATGCTCTTGAGCATCGCTTTTATGGACGAAGCCAGCCTTTTAAGTACTTCTAAAACCTTTTTAAACCATTGATTAATAATTAAAATACAGAGATTTGTCACAGCCCAATCTGCACTACCTGAACATTGGACAAGCTTTGGCAGACATCGCTTTCTTTATTGAGCACATAAATGAAAAGAGAAAGTTGGATGATTCTAAATGGGTGATCTTTGGTGGTTCTTACTCAGGTATTTGCAAATAAAAATAACATGCACTCTCGAAATGGGAAATTGCCAGAATAAACACAGTATCTGTTTTGCATTTCGATATGTATTATAGGAAACTTAGCTGCTTGGTTCCGACAAGAGTACCCAGATCTAGTCGTTGGTGCAGTGGCAAGCTCAGCACCTATTCAGGCTACACTAGACTTCCCGGGCAAATTTAGCGTGAAAAAATAATAAATTGAAAAAAATTTACTTTAGGATATCTTGAAGTTGTACAAAGAGCTTTTAAAAAGTATGGGTCAGAGGAATGTTTGGCTGATATACAGCAATATTTAGATGAATCACAAAAACTTTTACTATTTAACAAGTTTGTTTTTTATTAAGATTAAAAGGCAATTTTTAAATTTCTTTAAACTCGCAATTTTAGAAGTTGCAGCGAGCCGCTCTCACACAAAGATGCTCAACATTTCTTACACAGCGTATTAGGCTCTGTAGTAATGTCGGTTCAAAGAGATACACCTTCACATTCTCGCTTAAAATCTGGTTGTTTGGAGATTAGAAAAAGGGTGAAAGAGATACAAAGGCAAAGTCAGCAACAATGGGAAAATATTCCAAACTACTGCTCCGGCTACAACGATTACGTCAAACAACACACTAATATTTCACATTGTTGGTGGTTTTTAAATATACATTTGAATTGGTTCTACATGAGTTGGTGGTGTATCACCCGAAAAATTGCCTTAGTCCCCTCTGTTGATTTTTTCGAATCCTTTCCCAAATTTTAAGTAGGCCAGCGTAAGTTAGGACATACTCAAGCATATTTCCCGAACTACAAAAAAGTAAGTAGAACATTTTTGAGTGCCTTTAAAGCCTTAAGATTTATGAAAAAGTTGGAAAAAGTTCAACGGGAGGACGAAGACAACTTTTTTGAAGGCTGAATGAACATATTTAGAGCTATTAAAGTCTTTAGAATATAGTTTAGTATAAAAAGAATTTCCGTATTTACTTTTAAGATTAATTTAGCAAGACACAGAGCCTGGCAGTGGCAATTGTGTACAGAGTTCGGCTTTTGTCAAACTACTAGTCAAGTGAAAAAGGACAGCATATTCACTAATATTTCTTTGCCTTTAAGGTATGCCTTAATTTGTATACCGTATTATGTCTAATAGAATGCCACCCTCTATTAGAACGCCAGTCTCTAACAGAAAGCCAACATATATAGTGCCTCATTTTGTTATTAGAAATTTCGGCGCTACTAGCGAATAACCCCCCAAGAATCTGAACATCTCAAAATCGCTGTAACTACCCTTTGGAACAACAAGTTTAGGCTTAACCTTTAGGCTCAGGGGTAGGCCGGCATATGGAAGTTTTGACTAATAATAGTTTTACGCACTTTTTCGGGGTCTGGAACATATATTTGGGTACTTTTTACTTAAGTTTAAAAATGCAAAATCGTTGGGGGTGCAGATTCGCTATTAGGCTCATAATTTCTTAATCATGGTCAACAAAATAGTTGAAAAATAATTACCCCCTTTCTAATAATTACCCCCCCCCTCTCGGAGAAGGGTTTAAAAATAATTACCCTGGGCTAATTAATAGAGAAAATACGGTAACTCTTCATCCTTCTAATAATATCCCGTCTCAAATTCCTGATGGTTAACATTTTTATACATCAAAATTCAATCAAACTGATCAACAAACACGAACATATCATCTTTATTAAACTCTTCCAAGTTTTGATCTGTTCTTCTTCTTTTTACAGCTCGCTTTCTTCGAGGAGCCCATCTTTTTCGTTGTCGTTGCGCCCATCCCTCGTTAAGTTCTGTGCACTGATGTTGCGAAAAATGTTCAGTCCCTTTGTGCCGATATATCCCCTTAATTTAAAGTAGGTGATGCGGTCGTCCTCAATTCCGTCAGTTGCTGTAGTGATTTCGCAGGCTAAACAAAATCCACAATTTAAATCCAAACATAAAACCAACCTTTGAACCCTTCTTAAAAACTTATTGATCCACATCGTTGATTTGGCAGTCCTTGCTGACTGGACGGCCATCTTCTTCATGCAGATGGAATTCCTCGGAATTGCTCATTTAAAAACCAGACGTAATTAGAGCAACAAAACAACAAAAAAATGGCACAGCAAAAATATGTTGTTTCCTTTCAAGACTGAAAAATTTCAAACTTTATTTTTGAAAAATAACTCATCACCCTCTAATAACTCGCCACCCGCGAAGGAAGGCTAACTACTAGAGTTGGCCTTTTTATTTTGTAATATGACAGAAAAATTAATAAATTTCAAAATCGTATGAATAAAACAGTTTAGAGCCTGAAAACTTTTAAACTAAAATTAAAATAGCATTGCTCTTTTTGCATAAGGATTCAAAGGTTGAAAATTCTTTCAAATTTAGTTACTACACAGACTTTTGTGTGGATGTCTTTGGCAAAAATATAAATGAAAGCAGTATGTCAAGCTCTATTCAAAAAACTAATCAGCTGTATGGAGGCGCAAAGAACTTTAATGTTTGTGAGCAGTTATTGTTGCATAAATAAGCTTTTTAAGCTAGCTACTATATTTAAAACTGTTAAGGCTAGCCAAGTAGTGTTTATTAACGGTGACATGGATCCTTGGCATCAATTAAGTGTCTACAAAAGACCTAACCGCCAGGTTAAGTCATTGTTTATTGAAGGTATTGCTGCCAATTAAATGTGAGATTATTATTATTGTTATTATATGGTTTCAGGCACCTCTCATTGTGCAGTGAGTCAATTCGTCTAAAGAAACTTTAAGCAATCCTTAAAATATTGCAGGATACTCTCTGGGACACTGACGACGACCCAGATGTTTTGAAGAGTGCAAGAAGGAAAATTAAAAGAGAGATCTCAAAGTGGATTAATTGGAAAAAGCTAACAGAAAATGAAACAACTAACATAATAATTTAAAATAAAGCATGTAATAAACAAAATTCTATAACTAAAACTAAGTATTTGTTGTTTTAGTGTTTTCGATGTTTTTTGTACAAGTTTATTGTTTTACGCATTAGTTGTGCACAGTTAATTTCATAGTCAATAATCAGTTATAACAATTGTTCTGTAGTCGTGTATATGTAGCACCATTATATGAACCGACCACGGCTACTTCATATTTACACATCAGCCCATCGCATTGTCCATTGTTGTATGTGGTACGCTGCAAATATATTTTTTAATGAATTAATTAAAATTAAATTAAATTAATTAATTATTAATTTGGTCTTAGGTGTCTTCTCTTTTTTTCTTATTTTCAGACTTCGGTTAAAACCACATCATAACAAAAAAATTCTTAAAATAATTTTATGTGAGAAATTGTTTAGAAATTTTTTAGGGAACTAAGGCAAAAGATAGACTTTTACTGTTTTTTTGATTAATAAATTAGGGTTGGATTCCGTCGGTCAACCGAACCAGTCGATTAACCGAAAACCGGGTTTTTCGGCTAATAAACCGAAACCAAAAACTGGGTTCAGAAAAACCGGGAAAACCGAAAACCGGTATTAAAAAACACCAGTTTTTTCGGTTTGTTGTCAGTTGCCTTGAAAAGAAAATTAATTTTTTTCTGCAAATATCATTACTTATTTTATTATATTTAATGTGAAATTAAAGCGACGATCAAAGTAATTTTTGATTGCTCATCAATATTTAGGAATAATTTCTACAATTTACTGTGTGCTATTAAGGCAGAGTTGAGTGATTACCGGCATAACAGCGACCGACCTCAAAGAAAAGAAGACATCTTTGTCTGGTGGAGAAAAAAACAATGAGCGTTTTCCATTCATCGCTTAAGGTGCGAGAATTCTCCTATCAGTGCCGTCAACTTCTGTCAGTAGCGAGCGAACCTTCTCTATTGCCGGCCTTGTTCACGCTCAGAAATCGGTAATCAATTCAACTTGTAAAAACAATAAAACAAGGTACTCTTTATAATGCACGGATGCACTCCTGAGATGCTGATTTTGATTAAGGCTAATTTGAACAATTTGAAGCTAGCTCCCTCAGTGGTTCCAGATGCTGAAGAAATAAAAGAATACCTATCAGATTTAGAAGATCCAGAAGATATTGTTTAAACATGTCATTTATTTTTATTCAGTTATGTCAATAAATGTCACAGAAAAACGCGTTTTGACAAAAAAAACGAAAAACATAAAATAAAACATAAACCGAAACCGAAAACCAGGTTTGAAAAAAACCGCTTTTTTAAAACCGACCGATCCAAAAAAAACCGACAGAATTCAACCCTATTATAAATGATAACGAACCTTTTGAATTTTAATTTTTCTATGAAAGTGTGTTAAAATATAACAGAATTTATATTTAAAAAAAAGTCGAGAAATAGTTGGCTCTATATGACAATGGGTACCCCTTTTTTTTGCCTTGGTCCCCCCTTTGGTTTTTTTTCAAAGTTTTCACAAATTTTGTCTCACAGCGAACTCTTTTCTTTCATTTCTTTACTGTTCTGTATGTTTTTGTCGGAAATTCGTTTTGTTGGTGGTTAAAATGCAATTCTCTCTTGTGGAAACTGCCTTATGGCTGGATATTGCAAAACTTCGGATGAAAGACATCTATGCTCTAAGTGAAGAAGAGGTGCTCTTTCTTTGTTGGCCGTATGCTCAAGAACAAAATGGACTGAACAAAATTCACACCAACAAAGTCGAGGGATTCTGGATGCACGCGAAGCATAAGATGTTGATTCCTATGTGGCGGAAGCCGTATTCCGGCAGAATTGCAACGCCGAAGACAAAGACATATTGGAAGCTTTCTTTGAGCGTGTGGCTATGATTTATGCTTAAAATGTTGTTGTGAATATAATAGAAATAAATCATGTAATTTGTAAAAATATCACACGGAATAGACGAAAATGACAAACTTTGAAAAACCAAAGGGGGACCAAGGCAAAAAATTTTGAAAAAAAACCAAAGGGGGGACCAAGGCAAAAAAAAGGGGTACCTATTGTCATATAGAGCCGTTGTTTTAATTCTGAAAGTAAGCTCTAAATATTATTTTCTCTTGAATGTTAAAACAACTTTTGTAGCAAATATCAATTATTACAAAAAACAAATAAATTATAAAGAAAACTATTTCTAAATATTTTTGATATGTTCAACTATTTAAAAACCTACTCCAACAACAATCGGAGGACACTCTCTCGGACCGAAGGAGTATGACCCAAAAGGTACTGAATCTACTATGTCAGTATTTTTTCTAGCATTACATATAGACAGTAGCAAGCAGCAGAAAACTAGGTGTTGAAACATTTGTCAACCTGAAAAAGTCTCCTCAAAACTAGCCATGTTAACATTGATTAATTGTAAAAAAAAATTGAGGACATAAATTGAAAAAATATGCCAATTTTACTACAGTCGAACTTGTCTATAAC
The DNA here is from genome assembly GCA_029231635.1 of Ditylenchus weischeri. Classification (NCBI taxonomy): domain Eukaryota; kingdom Metazoa; phylum Nematoda; class Chromadorea; order Rhabditida; family Anguinidae; genus Ditylenchus; species Ditylenchus weischeri. The sequence goes on from JAMRYI010000548.1 coordinate 22,590, forward strand.
ATAACTCTATATAACATAAAACTCTATATAGCATAACTTGAAGATCAGTTTGCTTGGTCTGATTGAAATGAGACCAAAGTGAACCTCTATATAACATAACTTTTACCTCTATATAACATAAAACTGTATAACATAAGGCTTTTCCTGGCCGCACCCGAAAAAACACCCCTCTATAAAACATAAATCGCTTAAATTTCTCAAAAACTCAGATTTGTTTTGTCTAGATAAGAAATTTGTTTACATTCAAGTAGTCATGAATCAAAAATTATCATTTTCTTTTCTGTTTCTCGTTTGTGATGCGTAATTATATTTTTGGAATGGTTACTCTATACAACATAACTTCTATATAGCATAACGTTTTTGGTGGTCCCTTGAATTATGTTATATAGAGGTTCGACTGTATAAAAATAATAAAAAATCATGTAATTTTTTTAATTTTTGCTTTTGCTTTAATTTTTGACATGATGAAAACTATCCTCTATCAGCTTCGAATAAATGATCATACTATATATAAACTAATAACGATTGAGTAAAATATACAAAAACAAAAGAGAGTGGATTTGGAAGCTCTGTTCTCACAAGCGAGCAATGCTCCTTGAAATTTTTAGTTTTTTTAAATAACTTATCCGTAAAACCCTACCTTGAATATCGCTCTCTACATAATAGGCCAAATAGGAGTCCGAAATTGAGGTAACAAAGTATGGTCCAAAATTACAAAAAATCGCTTTTATATCTAATTTCAGAGCAGTATTTAACAGCTGTTTATTGCGTTTGTTTTAACTTTATCGAGCTCTATTAATTCAGTATTTTTCATTTTCCATATAAAAATTTTGAGATCGTCTAAAAACTATCCCGATCTCAGGTGTTTTAAATAATTTTTTTATTGGTTTAAAGTCTCCATTGTAAGTTTTTCCTGCTTATAAAGATTAGCAAAACAAATGTTGGTTAGCAATGACTCACAACACAACATTATTCATTTCTTTTTGAAAAGGTGAACGAGAATTCTGTCACTTTCTTCAAAAAAGTCTGGTTCATAAACTAAAATATAAAATTTAACTCATAATTTACAGTCTACTCTCAGTCATCCAACACCCCGAGGGACCGATCATAGGGTGTGGGATAAATGAGATGTTGGTTAACTGGGGTGTCAGTTGACAGAAAAGACGCCAACCTTAGCCAAATTATGTATACAAGGATTTTGAAGCCGCGAATGCGGCCGGCGCTTTCCTTTTCCTTGTTTGAAACGACAAAAAATTTAAATTTAAGCATTTTGGTACTTACCGTATTTCCTAAAACCCCCCTCTAATAAGGCCTGCCCTCAACTTTGAGGACCTATATCTCAGCCCAGAGTCAATTTTTTGGAAAACTCGACAATGGCCTGCATACTTTTGTCAACGCCCCTCTTAAAAATGCGAATTTCTCGCCGCTCTTTTTTTAAACGAAAGCTGACATCAAGGCGAATCTAAAAAATCCTGCAACAGAAATTTTCGAGCCTTTTATGACCATATTTTTTGATAATTCATAAAAAGTGTGACACACCCACCGACCCACCCACCCAAATACTATATATAGATTCGAGGTGTCGGATAATTGAGAGTTTTGGATAACCGTGAGTACACTGTAATACTGTAAAAAACAGCTATAATGGTTTTTTAGAAATAATGCATTTGGCATTTGCCCTTTTGCTGGTTGTCATTGTTTGGCCCTTTTACATTACTATTGCAGCAATTGATCAAGTATATGAAGGGGAGGAGGCACAAAAAATGTTGTTCTTGCGCATGACAGGTAAAATTTCAAAAAATAGTAAACAAAAATTAAAACTCCACCGTCGTCATTAGTTAATCCCACGAAATTCGTAAAGCTGTTTTAACAATTTACTCATATTCAAATTTCCTACTACAGTTGAAGTTATTATTTTTCAACATATACTTTTAAAAAGGATGTTCCAAAAGTAACAAATTAAAAAGCTGTAACTGAAGTGCGCACTCAAAAGTTTGAATTCTACCAGCAAATTACTTAACTTTTCCACAAAATTTTTATATTTTAATTTTTTTTTGAGTTTATTGTAATTTTTTGAAGATTTTTGTACCAGCATGTAGCCCTGGATCTAAGCCTTCTAACATGCTATTAAACTTCTCTGAATAATTTGGGAAATGCAGAGATTTGAAGGTTAAAAAAAACGATCCTGGGCTTCATGCTGGTGTGAAAAATTTTAAAAATTACAAAAAACGCGAAAGAAAAATTTAAATATAAAATTTGCTAGTGGAATTCATACTTTTGGGAGCACAATTGAGTTTGAGCAAAATCGAAAGTCCTGCCTACTTCACTTATAACTAAAAATCTTAAAATAAAAGTGCGAGGAACTCTTGCAACTAAATTTGCACACTATTCAAATTTACAGTTCTGATAAAGATCTAACATTTAATATGAATTGTTGTTGACTACTCAGTGATTTGAACTAGACTAAGAAGAATCTAAGATGATTTTTTTTGTTTTACCATGCATAGCTATAAAAATAAAAATCACACTTAAAACATTTTAATAACAACTTTTTTTATAGAAGCCCTTGAAAATTTCCAGACTCCAGATTTTGAAAAAATTTCAAACGTGTTGATTATGCCCAGCCTTCAGAAAGCTGTAGAGGATGCAGATCTGCAAGGATTTTCAGACTTTCTGCAGGAACTGAGTTCTCAAGAGCTGCAAAATTTAAGTCAACTTTTTCGCAGACCTCGACAGGATTGGAGTGTTAGCGAAGTGACCAAAGCTTTGGGTGAGGGAGACAATGTAAGCTATTTTAGGATCGCTATTTCATGTGGCCTTTAGACATTTTAAGAACACTGCTATTTTCGTCAAAACGTTTGAAACTTTGATGTTATTGAGTGGTGGCGTAGGAATATCTGGCAGGGGACACCAAAATTCCGAGGTCATCAAAATAATAGTAGAACTGTACTGGCAAAAGAAAAAGTAGAAAGATTGAAAAGACGATTAAACGTGAGGTGAGAGTCTGATTGGTGAAAGTAACTATGGTACTTTACTGACTTACAGTTTTTCGAGAGCTCTAACCAAATGGTCCTGAAAGTTAAATTTTCACGATGTTAAAGGACCATGGTTTTGGACGCACCGGCGTGTGCAAAATTCGAATTGGCTAATCTCCCTTTCGCCTAGAACTATACTCTTTTGAGTCTTTTGAAATCTACAGTACAGTTCTAGTTCTACTCCCCCGCCAATTCAAATTTTGCACATGCCGCTGCGTCCAAAAACCAAGGTCCTTTTATAAACCTAAAGTATTTTAAACAGACTTAAAATGACTAATACAATGACTGATGTATGTATGTACTTACTTGTTTTGAGCATCATTTTTACAATAAAACCAATGATTTTACCCTTAAATTTAAAGTTTCTAAAAAAAATCCAAATTTTTTCGAAAATTAATTCCGGCAGAAATGGGTTAATATGTACTTTATAATATAGGTTTTTAGTGGGTGTGGTTTCCAAAGACAGTAAAATTTGGATGGTATGGATGGAGCTTTGCCAATTGGATGATGTCTGCCAATGAAAAATATCAAGCTTAACTCAGTCTGGAAACTTTGAACAATAAATATATACCTGTATGTCAATGTCAACTCTGCATCAAGCATGACGATTTGTGTATTGACTTGACTCAGGAAAAAGCTTAAATTTTGTTAAAAATACTCCAGCCTTAGAGCAAATAAATGTTAATGCATTTTTAAAATAAATTTTCTAATAAATATACTCGGCTTCAAAACTATCGGTGCTGTCGGTAGTATAAACCAAACTTTGAAATAATTAATATTAGGTATTTCCAATAGTTCTAACAGTAAACATTGCTAAGACTTTTTCTCTCAATTTTTGACCATTCATTTACAAACCTGATGTACCATCCAGTAGCCAGTAAAATTTTGCATAATTGGTTTTTTTACATTTTTCAGTTTTTAACACAAACTAGCAAAACTAGAGCTCTAAACAAAAATATTCAAATTCGTTAATTTTAGTTTTTTTGCTTTAAGCTCTAATTTGGCAAGTATTTGCTAAATTCTAAAATGTAAGAACACCATGTAGTACAAAATTTAACTGGCTATCAGATAGTGTATAAGATTTGTAAACGATTAGTCAAAATTTTAAAGAAAAAGTCGTAGCAATATTTGAAAGAAATGTGCGTACTTACTGTCAAAACTTTTGGAGCAACCTAATGCAACATTTCATACATGTTTTCACACATACAGCCGGCATATATTAGGTTGATCCAAAAGTTCTTAGGCACCTTGAAAAAATTTATTTTCGATTTTTTATTAACGTGTTAATATTTTAGCATGATGTTTATCATTCCAATGTTTGCAGATCTAATTCAGAGGAGATATCACTCGAAGTCACATCAACAAAACAGCTCTCCAAAATCTTTATTCAACAAAATAATCTCCCTCAACATCAACAACATTTTGCCATCTTTCAGGCAATCTCCCAATACCTTTAACAAAGAATCTAATCGGTTTCGAATCAAAATAAACTTGCAGATCTGTTAAAATTGCTTCTTCTGTTGCGTATTCTTTGCCAGCCAAAAAGTGCTGATGAAACGACGAAAAAGAAGCGAATAAAAAATCGAAAATAAATTTTTTCAAGGTGCCCAAGAACTTTTGGATCAACCTAATAAAAAAAAAGCTATAAAAAAGCTTTTTGAATTTTTCCTTCATTCGATTAAAATATTTAATGTTTGGCGTCTTAAATGTTGACATCTTCCCATAATTTAATGAGAACTACACTTAACGCTGTACACTTGCGTAATTGAAAAAAAAGGGAACTAAAAGTAACTATCATTGAAATCAAATTAATTAAATGTGATTTTTTATTTTGTCAAAAAAGGTATATTTTCGTAGTTTTTAGGCGAGAAACTTTGTGAAAAAGACTTCTTGTCCTATACAAAATGGAATTTGTTGTTGAAAAAATTTATCTTATAGTTTCAATTTTTTTATAAATATTTTTAATTATCTAGACCAATTTAGTGAGCTCTTCTGTAAAATACGTCACAAATAACTAACTTATACGAAAGCACCAAAAGATATTGTAGTTAGTAGAGTTACATTTGCTCGACACATATTGGGATCCACGAGCTGCCACTAATGCACCACATTCGAGAATTTAGATCGCGCGAGCTTTTTCAACAATCATTCTATAATTATTTTCAACTGTTGGAGCAGAGTTTTTCAAAGGGGCATACCACTGAAAAAAGAGGAGGCAGAAATATCTTTCTTCCTTGAATTTTTTAAAAATGCACAGGGTATTCACATTAGAAATTAAACTTGTTTTGGTCTGGTACTTTATTATTTTAGTATCAGAGCAGGGCAAATAAATGCTTGTATGAAAGCGAAACCTACGCTTATATTCTGATCTCCCCATAATGTCGACATTTTGATGAGCAACCATTATTTAAAAAAAAATGCGGTCATTTTCAGTATTTGACAAACATGTTCGTCACTTTCACCGGTCAAAAGTTAAATTAAGGGTTTTGCGTTCTAAAAACATCTTAGCAAAATTTTGTAGCGCAGTTCAATAGCTTAAAATCCCATTTTACAAAAATGATTTTTAAAAATCTTAGTGTTAAGATATAAACTTTTGAAAAAAATCAATTTATTTAAAAAATGATTAAAATCCTAAAAATCGAAAAAACTTGGATTTTGGTTTTTTTTAAAAGGCTATAACTCACACTGAGATTTTTAAAAAATTTTCTGTAAAATTTATTCTGTAAACACTAATTTTCTGTAAAATCTACAAAATTTTGCTAAGATTTTTTTTAGAGCACAAAATACTTAATTTAACTTTTGACCAGTGAAAGTGATGAAAATATTTGTCAAATACTGGAAATGACTGTATTTTTTTTTAAATAATGGTTGCTCATCAAAATATCAACATTATGGGGAGATCAGAATATAAGCGTAGAGTCGAAGGTTTGCGCTTTCATACAAGCATTTATTTGCCCTAGTCTGATACTGAAATAATAAAGTACCAGACCAAAACAAGTTTAATTTTTAATTTGAAAACCCTGTATTACCTGATCTGACAATATAAGACCAAACACAACAAACAATTTTGGGTTTAGAAATGTGTTCAACAATTTTTTAGAACCTTACTTAATAAATTCGCGTTCTTGGGTGCCTTAAGCCGTACTAAGTCCAAAATATTTATTTTAGAGCATTTAGGGGCATAAATTTTGTTTGACGTGTGTAGCAGAAAAAATCTTTCTAGTTGGTCGAGATAACTAAAAAGAACTTTTTTTACTTCGCAATTTGTGGGTTGGTGGATTCTAAAGTCAGCCAACAATTTATCTATTGATTTTAGGATTATTTTTTAAAAGATTACCTTTTAAAAGATGACTAATCTGGGAACAGGTGATAGACTGTTTATTTATGTGCTTCTTTCTGCACTTTGTTGTGTATTCTTACCTTTTAAAACATTTCTTGTTTGGTTGGTCATTACAGCAACTGCTGGTCTGTGGTAATCCTTATAAATAATTATTAATCTATGTTAAATGTTTAAAATTAAGGTTTTTGCATTATGAACAAAGCTATTTTTCAAGGCTTGGCATTTATTCACCTAAGCCCAATCTCTTTTTTTGGAAACACCCTACAAATATTTGCAAACATGAACAGCTATGATCAGATTAATTTTAGAAAAGCGGCTTCGTCAAAGTTTGGGCATGTATTTTTCAATTATTTGTCACCACTTAGCACTCTTGAGAAAATTTTCTTACACTGTCATTTAATATTTGTGTAATCTACAAAAACAAGGTCACTCAGATTCTCGTCATTCTTGAAATAGCCATGGACGTATCCAGATTGTGGCTAAGTGGGCTCCATCAAATTTTTTTCGAAAAAATTGTATATTAAAAACAGTGTAAAAGTCGAAAGCGGTGTAGGTAAAATGACCTTAGGAAAGGCTTTAGCGCCCCCTCTGAAAAAAATTTTGAGTACGCCTTTGGCTGTGGCATAATTTTACAGCATAATTCCAACCTAATACAGACTTTTCGAGAGTCAAGATTTTCTACAGAGAGCTCCAACTACAAAACCGTAGTTTTGATTAACACTTTGCTAGTCAAGCGTGATCCTTGGGATTGCTGACTCAGAATTTCACGCTTAACACGATGGTGTTTTTGTTTTGAAAGTACAGGGTGGTCCAAGAAATTTCCTGGTTTTGTAACGGACATAACTTTTTGAGGCAAATTTTGAGCTAGTATTTTAAATTTTTGTTTTTTGTGTAAAAATAGCTAGATTATTATAGAAAAGTCAGCATTTGTGTCCAAACACTTATGGAATCATTTTGAGAATTTGGCCGAGTCTCTTGAAGCTGGAATTGGATGAAACGGAGCGGGATTTGATTGAGATGCTCGTCAAGTTGCTGGTGATTGCGAAGAGTGCGTAGGATCAACTCTGCCGAGATGACTCTTCCACGCTGTTGATTATCCCGGTTTCCTGCAAGTTGAAGGTATTCATGCATTCTATCACCCACTTGAAGTTTCAGGTCCTGAAGACGAAGTTCATAAAGATGCAGAAGGATAAGTTTGACCTGAAACACATTATGTTAGTATTTTATTTGCTGCTTCATCTATCGGCTCAAAATAGATGTTTTTTTCAGGATTCATGTATTGGCGAACTTCCTCGACCCACGCTTCAAGGACTACTACTCGGCGAACGCGTTCAACTTCAACCAGAAGGCGATGAAGTGGCTACTTGAAGAAGCTGGCGAACCTGAACAAAATGAAGAACAAGAACACAATCCCGAACAAGATCTTTCATACCCGGCGCCAAAGATGATCAGAAAGGAGAAGACCTTCTTCGACGATGATTTTGATGATGTTGTTCAAGGAGTAAGGGTCTCCAAAATGATCGGCACCGAGGCGGAGATCGTGGCCTACGCAAAGATGAAAAGGATTCACTCGTCATCCAATCCACTAAAATTATGGAAGGTAGTCTCGAATAAATATTTTCTGTGTGTACTTCTTAAATAAAGTCATTGTATGTTTAGGAAAACGAGAATAACTTCCCCATATTGGCCAAGTTTGCGAAAAAGTACGTGTCTGCACCAGCAACGAGCGTAGCAAGTGATTCGATCTTCTCTCTGGCGCGCAACCTCTACGACTACAAGAGGAAAAATTTGGACCCGAAGAAGGCGGGGATGTTAATGTATTTGAACAAAAAGTGTTGCTTTAATTTTAATTGTCTTGGTGTTTCATGAAATAAAACAGGCTTGCCAGATTCTTGTTGTCAAATTTCCTGTTTGTGTCCCAACCGGAAAAATCATTGTCCCGTCCCAGAATTTCGCTTGGTCCCGGGGAAAACTTTTTGGCTATCCCGTCCCGGATTTTTTTTCAAAATTCTTGTCCCATCCCGTCCTGGAATAGGCCATCCTCCATCCCTAGTCAAAAGTTAAATTTAGTGATTAGTGCTTGAACAATATCTCAGCACCATGTTGTAGCGCAGATCAAGAGCTACAAAACCCATATCAAAGAATGAGTTTTGAAAATCTGAGGGCTGAGATATGGACTTTCGGAAAAAAAATTTCATCAACACGGGTGTTCCCGTCTGTCACAACGGTTAACACGGGCGTTTTAGGTCCTGCTGAGCACGAATATCGCAAAATCAGACGCTAAAACTTGTGCGCAATGCCCTTAAATAGCTAATTCTCTGCGAATATTGTTCAAGCCCTGATCATTAAATTTAACATTTGATCACTTAAAGTGATGAAAATGCTGATCAACTTCTTAAATGACCTTACTAGTGTTTGGAGCCAAATGCTGACTTTTCTGAAATAATATAGCTCTTTTTTACACAAAAAAGCAAAATTTCCCGTCGAGAAAAATCGAATAAAAAACACTAGCTCGAAATTTGTCTTTAGAAAAAAGTTATGGCTGTTTCAAAACCAGGGAATTTCTTGAACCACCCTGTACTTTCGTGTCAAGACAAAAATTAGAAAGTTCAAACGTTTAAAGAAGCATAGAGAATTTTTTTTATAAAATGCAAAACAAAAACTCCGTCGTGTTCAGCGTGAAATTCCGAGTCAGCAATCCCAAAGGTCGCGCTTGACCAGCGGAACTAGAAAATACCTGAAAACAAAAAATAAATTAATCTCAATTTTTTCAGCTCCTACCAATTTGGCAAAAGAGAATTGACTAATATGGATTTGGATTTCGTTCGCGCTGTGTGTGTCAAGCAATTTTCAAGTTTTTCAGACAGGATTGTAATATCATGAACCAGAACTTATAGTTTAAAAGCCTTTAATTTAGTTTATCAACGAATCAGAATCTATATCAACAAAAGACAATTTTCTGCGAAATATTTTAGGCAGCTTGAAAGGAGAAGAGTGGAAGAATGTTAGAAATATTATTACGCCAGCTTTTAACTCTTCCAAGTTACGGAAGGTGTGTTCAGACACTTTGAACATTTTAATCTGATACTGTTTTGTATATTTTAAGGTAATCCCAACTTTCAATGAAAGTGCAAAGAAGAGTTTTTTTATTTTCGATCGGCATGCTTTTAGCGGACAGAAACTTGACATTGAAAAGTTAATTACGATAAAAAATAAGATCAGTGGCCTAAAAGTTGAACTTGCAGAATAATTCGCAAGATCGGCATGGATATAATTGGTCAAGCAGGTTTCTCTGCAGATATCGGGGCTTTCAAAGAGTCAGAATCTCCATTCATCGAAAATTCGAAAAACATATTTGAAGGCATTTTAACAGGATGGAAACCGTTTTTTTTCGGTAAGTAAAGTCTTTTAGTAAGAAAAGGCCAATTTTCGATACATTTCAAATAAAAATACTTTTTTAGGTGAAATTTTTACCTGACTTTTCCTAGTACAGTCGAGTCCCGCTGACCCGGCACCACTGGGACCGGCAAAAAGTGCCGGGTTAGCGGGGGTGCCGGGTTAGCGGTGGTATTATTTTATCGGGCCTTAATCGACCGTCTATATAATCACCCTTTATTCAACTATTTTAAGAGGGGTAAAGGGTTGTATAGGGAGGGGAAGGGAATAAAAGAGGGCCACTAATGGAAAAGGTCACACTAACAACAAGATGTTGAGCATAGTTTTGAATACTGGGGCCCACCGCATACAGAAAAAATTGACGCAAATTGAAAAATGTTGTAAACTATGATAGATGCCGGTTTATTGGGCGTAATTTTTATTGGACGGGACCAGTCTTAGGGTGCCGGGTTACTGGGGGTGCCCGCTTATCGGGTGCCGGGTTATTGGGGGTAAACTTTGTTGATTTTCTTTGCCAGCCAACCAAATTTTTAAAAAGTGCCGGGTTATTGGGGGTGCCGTGTTATTGGGGTGCCGGGTTAGCGGGATTCGACTGTAGCTTAAATCGCCTTAGAAAAAAACGGCTAATTAGAGATGTGGCCACCTTAGGGCCAGATATAAAAAAAAGATTCTGAACGTCGTGTATCCGACTTCAGGCCATATCACAGCAACTAAAAATTTTTTTTTGTTATTTGGATTCCTGTAAAGTTTTCAGCTACTAGGGGGCTCAGTTAAAAAAAGTATTTTTATTGGTAAAAAGGTACAAAAAATTTCACAAAAGTAGTAATAATTTTACACAGAATAAGTATTTGTGATTTGCAGCTTTTTTCCCGTATTTAAATGCGACTTTTGAAAACTGGTTTAAAATTGACATGATGCACAACTCCTCACATGAATTTTTCCACAACTTTTTGAATAATCTCTATGAAAAACGAAAGGCAGAAACTGCACAGGAGAGGGTTAGTTTTTAAAATAATATAAAATATAAATAAATTAATATAAAAATATATAAATCAAAGTACAAGTTTAGGAAATGCACAACGACACTTTTCAATTTTTAATGGACACAGTAGAAGTGGAAGAAGAATATACGAAAGATACAAAAACATCTAAGAAAACTATGTCTAAGCATAAACTCATATCACAAGGATTTCTTATTTTTGTGGCTGGGTAATTTTCAAAATTTACAGGATGATAATAGTAAATGTAAAATGTGACTATTCAGGTACGATACAACTAACGTGGTGACACTTTTTGCCTTGTATATGTTGGCCCTACATCCCAAGATACAGCAAAAATTAAAACATGAAATTGATGAAGTTGTTGGAGACGATGTGAATTTCAATACAGCAAGAATAAACAATAGAGTTAAAAATACGTATATTTAGGAAGATATCACCTATGAACACATGCAAAAACTTTCCTATCTCAATCAAATCATTCAAGAAACATCAAGGATGTACCCACTAATAACAAGGTGATTTATAAAGAAATATAAAATTTTGGGCCCTATTGACCTATCCGGGGCCATTTTTCCCTTTGGTCACCCCTTTGGTTTTTTTTGAAAATTTTGATGTGAAATTTGTGAACATTGTGAACACAAATTGAGCCTAGGCCTAACCCTGGAGACATTTTGGAAATATTTCACATCAAAATTTTCAAAAAAAACCAAAGGGGGGACCAAAGGGAAAAATGACCCCGGATAGGTCAACAGTGCCAAATTTTGTAAACACAATTGAAATGCACTTTTAGTAGGAGACCAAGGCGAATAGAGCCGAAAACAGGCTAAAATATGATACTTTCTTATATTGGTTGACTTTGTAAGACTAGAGAAAAAAGTCAAACAATTTTAAAATAAATTTTCCACATACTTTTCGTTTTTCATACTTAAAACCCTAGCTTTACTTGCCTATGTTTAAAAAGCTTGAATATAAGCGCAATTGTTCAAATACAGTTGACGCTCGATAATACGCACCAGGGCTGCACCGCATATCCGATATCCGAAAAATGGCGAATTTTCGGATTCAAAATTTTCGATTCAATTTTTTTTTGAAAAGAAAAATTTCAAAAATTTTTTTCAAATTTTTTGAGAAATCATACGATATCTGATATCCGACACTTTTTGACATCCGATATCCGATCCAATATTTTTTCATATCCGGTGCAGCCCTGATACGCACACTTTTTTATTTGCTTGGATTTGGCATTTTGACGCACTAAAGTACGCTTGATAGGACGTACGCTTGGGCCCTATGGCAAGCCCTAGGATATACGTACTATCTAGCGTATATGATACTCATGTACAAAATAAATTTAATATTAAATACTTTTAAATTTGAATTAAAGTTTATTTAGAATAGCTTAAAAGGTTGTTGATAAAGACTGCAGAAATTATTTTGATAATATTTTAAACGGTACAAGCTGAGTTACTGAAGTGTATATTCTTTCCCTACACGCAGGAAGCATAAAAATAATGAATACTTTCTGACCATAATTTTTGCTTTTTAAGACTTAACAGAGTTTGCACAGAAGATGTGACCATCCAAGGAATACACTTTAGAAAAGGAGATCTTTTTAATATCCCAGTGTATGCTATTCAGCACAATCCTGAATTCTACCCAAACCCTGAAATATTTGACCCTGAAAGGTTATTTCTATTTTCTAGACCGACTTTTAAAAACACCGTTTTTTAGATTTTCACCTGAAAACAAAGCTAGTCGTGATCCACTAACGTTTCTGGCTTTTGGATATGGACCTAGAAGCTGCATTGGAATGCGGTTTGCTGAAATGCAAATGCGAGTAGTGATTGCTTCTATAATAAAACACTATTGCTTAGAAAGAGCCGATAATTCTATGGTAACAAATTTCGGACCTATACTAGAAGAGGACAGTTTTTTGCTTTGGTCCCCCTGTTAATTTTCAGGCCAGCGTATGTTAGGATAGGCTCAAACATGAAGCTTAGATGTTATGTTTGAGTCCGTCCTATCATACAATGTCGGCTACAACTGTCGGCTAAACTTCACTTTACCGGAAATCCAGAAACACGGTTCAAACCGCTCTAAGCCACTTTTTATGCATTTAGAATAGCTTAAAAACACGTTTTTAAGTGTGGGGAGGACATTTAAAAAAATTGCGTTTGCCTTGGTCCCCCTGTCGTTTTTGGTCATGTTTTGCCTTGATCACTTCTGTTGAACCTAAAAAGATGGAATTTGAACATAGTTTTGTTAACTGGGGCCTACCGCATAAAGAAACTCTGGTATGCATGCTTCTTCATGCATCCAGAGTCACTTTCGAGTGATTTGTGTCTAAGGTATGTAAGTGTGCGCGTCTCTAACTCTCAAGCCCCCTGCGCCCAAGGTGTCGCAGGGGGCTTGAGAGTTAGAGATGCGCGCACTCACTTACCTTAGACATAATTCTGAGCAAGACTCATGATTAAAAATGCATAAAAAGCTCTTTTTGCAAAACTTCAGTAACCAAAACGGGGTAAAATACCAAAAAATGACCAAAAACCACAGTGGGGACCAAAGCAAATGAAAATTTTTTTTTTCGAAAAATGTCCTTTCCATACGTAGAAACGTGTTTTCTACCCGCTTCACGGCATAAAAAGTGGTTTAGAGCGGTTTGAACCGTGTTTCTGGATTTCCGGTAAAGCGAAATGCGGCCAAAAGGTCCTCTTTTAGTATAGGGCGCGAATTTTCGATTTATTTATTTCAACTCAAGATTTTTAAGGACATGCCTCTGAAAGTGATCTGTCAAGACTTTATCAAGCCCGCTGAAACTGTTTATATAAATGTGCGAAAAAGATAGACTTTCATTATTAAATAAATTATCATGTTTATAATAACTAATATGTTTGCATTGTACAAAAGTTAAAGTGACCGGCCGACTTGTGTGATTAGAAACTTCTTTGATGCATGACTCAGTGGATGAGCGTTAGTGTTTTATGGCCCAAAATGGGTCGCAGGTTCGACCCCACGTGGCACGCTGAATATTTGGGTTTGTTTAACAAATTTATAGGGGTAATTTGGGTCGCTGATTTCGAATCTGCCGTCAAAAAAATCAAATTACTGTATAACTGGTCCAAAAACCGAAAAAACCGGGGTGCCACTAGGTGGGATCGAACCTGCGCACTATTTGGGCCAAAAAACACTAACACTTATCCACTGTGTTATGCATAAAGGAAATTTCTAGCTGCACAAGTTGGCCGATCCCTTTAATCTGCTCAAAAATGAAAACCAATGTAATGCAAAAACGCTATTTTTATACAAAGTACAAGCTTTATTCACGACTTTATTTTCTATATAGGGGATTGTCGGAGTCTTTAGCCGTGTTCCATTATGGATGGGCCACAATAGAGATACGAGGTGTGAGATACGAGATGCTAGTTCCGTTTCTAAAATTTTATTTTCTATAACAGACAACGGCAAAGTTTATTTTATCCGGTATCAGACCTTAAAGATTGGTAAAGTAACTTTTCAGATCAGTGAAACGACAAAATGTGGCTGAGTTATGGCACCTCAAAGACCTCCCACCTTGACCTCGCACCTCTATTGTGGCCACCGTATTAATAGGATAAGTTATTAATTAGCGTCCCTGTTTATTTTAAAAAACTTAAAAAAATTGTATTGAACTTAAGCAAAGCTTTATTCGTAAGAAAAAAGATAGGTTAACAGACCAACTAAACTTGTGAATTTTTTTTAATTTTTACTCATGAAAAACCGAAAAATATTTTTAAGACGTAGAATTTCCAGTCTTACTACAAAGCAAAAATTATGCGTAAAACACAAAATCACAAAAGACGATATTTTTTGCTTTACAATTGCTTGTTACGTTTGCTTATGTTTTGCTTAAAAAATTATTCTAAAAATTTGTATAAAAGGTGACAGCCTAGCATGTAAACTAAAAATGTCTCTTTTTTCTTACAGAATTTTCGCCTTTTATGCCTTGCTAGCACTTTTTTCAATAGGTTTTTGCGATGGTAATGCTGTAAAAATTGATGCTAGAGATGAGATACAAAATCTACCTGGCCTGAACTTAGACATAAATTTCAAACACTACTCTGGCTACTTACAAGTATCTCCGGTCCATTTTCTGCATTACTGGTTTGTGTAGTAAATTTTAAACCAAATTATGAGTTTTTAAAAATTGCTGGTTTTAGCCACCATTGTGACCACATTTTTTAAAAATAATTTTTGCGTCTCGTTTTAACCTTTTATCTTATTTGTACAGGGGTTGGCAAGTTGTGGCTTTAAAGCCCCACCACGAAGCTCCCTACTATTTCAAAAAAAAGGCCCATGGGTGGAGCTTGAAGTCTCACCGGTGGGGCTTTCCATTTTCACCAATTTTCGAAGCCCCACCGGTGGGGCTTTTTGAGGCTCCATGGAGCTTTTTAACATAATTAGCTTATTATAAAGACCTTGTTTGATTAACTTCGACACATTTCATTATTTTTACTGCTTGTGGAATTCAAGTGACCATTAATTTTTATGTGAGTTTTACAAAAGCATCAAATTAAAATTACACTCACAATGTCTGAAATTTCCTGTCTTTTTCCTTTTTTTTTAAATTTAAAAAATAGCCTGCCTGCCATAGCCTGTCCCACCTCAGAGTGGATTTTATCAGCCATTGCCACACCACCACCAAAAATCTTTCGGCGTTTTGCGCAAGGTTAACTCAGGATCTGCAGATCTCGCAACTGCTTCCAATCCCGTGTTGAATTCGTTCTAAGCCATATTGCGCTCGATCAACTTTTTCTTGCACGACGTTTCGTTTCTGCCAGTTTCAAGGAAGGCTTGTAGGTTTCGGAACGCTGTCACTTAGATCAGTCCACGCCATTCTCTTCGGCCTTCAATTCATACTCGCCCAGCCGGAGCTCCAACAACTGATTCTCTTCGTCGGTCCAACGTTCACGAGGCATGATAGCTGGAAAGTAGTGGAAGGTAGTGGTTAGGATGTTGTATTATGGTGGTGCACTCTTCGGCCACCACCGTGTGTCGTCGTGTGTGTTAAGTGGTTAGTACGAATTTCAATTTCTTGCATACTTGGTCTTAGGAACCATACAGTTAACTTTTTGGTACTGGGGACCATATAGTTAATATAACGTGCATGTTTCTAGTGAGATTTGTAATTTATCGAATTTTCGCAAAACCAGAAACACAGCCACTAGATAACTCCTAGACACTTGTGTGTCAGGCTAATTCATGTTAAATAAGGAAGAATGGCTATGGTACTGGGGACCACCACACACATACCAGTAATTCCTGGGACTAGGTAGATGATCATTCTACCCAAAAAATTTTCATTCTTTTATTGAGATCTCCTAGCGATTCTGAGCTCATATTGGGATGTCGCATAAGTTCGTAGCGTTTTTTTTAAACAAGCGTTTAAGGCAGTGTTTGCACTCACTCTGATTTTCAAGCAGTGAGTGAGAGTGAGGGTGAAAATTTCGGGGCAGTGAGAATGAGAGTGAGAGTAGAAAAAAAGAGTGAGTGAGCTCACTGAGATTCTCACTGCGAGTGAGAATAACTAGAATCAAAAAATTTTAAATTTTATTAACTAAAGCCATTGGAATTTTCATTGATAACTAGTAAATGTTTTCAGAATTAATGTAGACAAATGTTTTTGCGTTTACGCTTGATTAATAAGTGTTAATTTTCTCTCTTTTATTTTCGAATTCAGGTGTACACATCGCTTTGATTTTAATAAAAATGTGTTGATTTTAGCCTTTAACACAAAATGCAATTCTCACTCTGTCCTCACTGAGAATGAAAAAATAAGCAAGTGAGAGTGATAGTGAGAGTGAGAATGAAAATATTAGAGTGAGTGAGAGTGAGTGAGAATAAAAATCGAGAATTAAGTGTGAGAGTGAGTGAGCTCATTCTCACTCTCACTCACTGAGATTCTAACTTTGAGTGAGCTCACGCAAACACTGGTTTAAGGTCAGTTAGCATGGACACTAATTGATATGTTATATACCATTTTGTAGCCCATTCTCTGCTCTTCAAAACAAGCTATCACATGTACAAATTCAATGTAATTTATTGTCCAAAAACAACAATACAAGTCAATCAATAATACAGTCGACTCTCGTTATAACGACCCGCAAGGGGCCGGCTAAATATGGGTCGTTATAACGAGAGTCGTTACATCGAGAGTCGTTATATCGAGCTATAAAATACACTTGACCAACCAAATGAGTTTTACGTTATATCGAGCGGGTCGTTATATCGAGCGTCGTTATAACGAGAGTCGACTGTATATTCTCCTTCACTGTTTACGACTTCCTCCCATCTTTCTGGCAATTTGAATATCCCGCGTTTAAAGAAATCCGTTGACTTTGATGTGAAGAACTCATTTATCCATTCTTCGAGCTCTATGTCATTGTTGAAAGAAACCCCATTAAGATTGTTCTGGAGCGAGCAAAACAAGTGGGCTGGGTTGGGAGGTTTTGCCGCATCCGCCATATTCTCCAGATCTCGCGCCATTTGATTTTCACTTGTTTTGTTCTTTAAACGCGAGATATTCAAATTGCCAGAAAGATGGGATGAAGTCGTGAACAGTGAAGGAGAATATATTATTGATTGACTTGTATTGTTGTTGGACAATAAATTTATTGAATTTGTGATAGCTTGTTTTGATGGGCTCACGTATATAACATATCAATGTCCATGAGACCTTTGGCTTTATGGACAACCGCAAAAATGGTGCTCTCGACATTGTAAAGGAGGCATAATCTTTGGGCCGGGAGTGTCGCGTATGCGACTTAAACATCCAGTGCAGATATCTTTTGCCGTATACATTTGTATTCTTGCAATATTCAGCTTTTTGGAGTTTTTTGTTAAACTAAACTATTCGCTTCTGCTTGTCCGTGCGTCATATTGCTATACTGGACTATTTTTGTTATTGTTCCCTTGTGCTTTTTGGTGCTCCTGTCTTATTCACACTATCTGGAGACTTCTTGGCTTTGCCCCGCCTTGCTCTCGATTGTTTCTTGCACCTTGGGTTTGGCCTCCGCCCATTGATCGCGTCTATTTAAAGCGATCATGAAGCGCCTCGAGGCACTGCTTAAAAAACTGTTTTTTTGACTCTAAAATAACTCTGTTTTTCTGCTCCTTTTGCGTCCTTGCAAGTCCCATTGTCTTCAAATATTTTGGTATTGAATTGTGCATTTTGTATAATCCCTGGAGTGTAAATAAACTTTTTTTGCCCTAAAAGGTTGTGGACTCCCATTTATACCCAATTTACAATTCTTGTGGAGAAAAATTTGTGGTGGACTATAAATTACACAGTCCGACCACAATTACAGCCTTTTCTTTTCTCCACAGCCTGAATGGCTTATTCAAAATTACAATAAAATCAATAAAAAAAATAAGAAATGTTTATCGCAATTCGCGACAAAGTGTACACTTGGTTTTTTTAAACACTTGGTGTGATTTCCTCAAAAATTATTTTTAACTGGTGTGTTTGACCACTCAATCGATAGAGAAAAATCTCAGCTACAAAACGGTGTGAAAACATCCGAAATAAAAAAACAAAATATATGAAAGAAAAGTACGTGTTAAGTGTTAAATGCAAAGTGTTAAGTGTTACTTTCGGAAACACTGGAATAATCCGCTGGGCGCAGTGGGGACGAGCATGTGCGGAGTCCAGGAATATTGGCTCGGGCCCTCGCATACTCACGTAAATTGACTATGCAGTCTGTTGCTAGAAATAGCTAGAAAGATCAAGGCATCAGACTCTTGAGGGTTTTTGAAAAAATTTTGTTCCAAGTAGTGCGCAAGTGGTTCGACAAACATTCTAGGCTACCTTATATATGGTAGCCTAAGCCTAACGACCTTATCTTAGTCACACAACATTGCATTTTGTGCCCTAAAGTACTTTTTAAAGGGAATATCTTTTACATAATTGTTAGCACTAACACGCTGTTGTTGTGAGGTTACTTGATTGAGTCATTTACAGGCTTAATCCAAAGCATGGAGATCGAATCGATTTGAGCCCGAAAATAATGCCCACAAAAGCTTTGAACTTTGAAAAAAAGATTAATCTTATTTTGTAAAGGTTTGTCACTTCGCAATCTTCTACTGAAAACGATCCACTAATATTTTGGTAAAGTTTGAATTTTCATTTGAGATTTAAAATCTTAAATCTGGAGGTTCAATGGTGGACCCGGATGCAGCTCTATTGGAGGTTGGTTTGGAGTTGTAGTTTAAAATCACTAAAAAAAATTAAGGTGGTCTTCTGACTGAGCTTGGACCCTACTTTGTAAACCAAGATGGAAGTACATTACGACCAAACCCTGACTCGTGGAACAAGGTTCTGTCATAAATTAAAAGATTAATTTAAATATACTTTTTAAGTTTGCCAATGTGGTGTTTCTTGAATCTCCTGCTGGAGTTGGCCATTCCTACTCTTCAGATGGAAATATCGCTACAAATGACGACCAAGTAAACTAAAATAAAACTTAAAATCTTTAAAAACTGATTTAGACAGCCAAAGAAAACTATGAAGCTATTAAGCAATTTTTTACCAAGCATCAAAAATTTCGCAATCACTCCTTGTACATCACTGGAGAAAGCTATGGGGGTGTTTACGTACCAACATTGGCTGTTCAAATTATTAATGGACAACAAAATTATCCACTTAATTTAGAAGTTTGTTTTACATTTTAAGTCAGCAATTTTTTTGTAAATGATGTTCTCAGGGTCTGGCAATTGGAAATGGCTTACTGGACATAAGGCTAAATTTAAATACTGAGTTCCAATTTGCCTACTATCACGGGTTTTTGGATGAGAATTCATGGCAACGATTTCTGATCAATTGCTGTGACGGAGATGTCGAGAAATGTGACGTTTCTCGGTTTAGTCAGCAGTGCATGCAAGGCCGCTTAAAGTTGATGTCAAAAGCAAGAGGTCTTAACCATTATGATGTCTTTCGTCGCTGTGAATCCAGTGATGAACTTAAAGTTGACCTTTATAGAGAAGCGAATTACTTTAGAAACAACACTGATTGGGGATCATACTTTTTGAAGCAATATGGTCCAGCATGCATAAACAGCACTGCAGTTGGCACCTACTTAAATAACGAAGGTGTAAAACAGGTTTTGCATATTTCTGATAAAGCCTCACAATGGACTATTTGCAATAGGTGGATTGGATTTTTTTTATTAATGAATAAAAGACAATATCCTTATCATATAAAAATTCAGCAAACTTAATCAGGAATACAACCATCAATACTTTAACATGGACAAGGAAATCAAGGCGATTATTGAAGCCAATATACCTGTGCTGTTGTACTTTGGCGACACTGATATGGTAATCAGTATTAAATATAACACAGTGGAAATTTTAAATTTCAAGGTCTGCAACTTTCTGATGGGTCAAAAGTTTAGTAAAAGACTTGGCTATGAGGTATTGCAATTTTTTGATTTTTATAATTACCCTAATTTCGCGCGTATAACCCGCACCCCATAGATAACCCACACCCCCGTAAGTTCAACTCCACGCCGTTTATTTTTTTCTCTTCTCTAGTGTTTTATTGTTTTGTTTTTTATTTTCTCATCCCTTCTTAGTTGTGGGGATAATTTTTCGAGCAATGACGCCACGGAGAAAGTCATACAACTGATAGTTCAAGTTGTCCAAAAGGTAGGATGGTACGGCCCTATCCAACAAAGGGGACTTTTTTGCCTTGGTCCCCCCTGTTCAATTTTTTCGTTATTTTTTAGGATTATTCTTAGGCAAGAATAGGCCAGCGTATGTTAGGACGTGCTCTAAGATAAGTTTGAGTCCGTCCTAACATACGCTGGCCCATCCTTGCCTAAGCCTAAGCCTGAAGCCTAAAATATAACAAAAACAACAGGGGGAGGGCGGGACCAAGGCGAAAAAACCCCTTTGTTGGATAGGGCCGATGATACGGAAATAGACATATGTAATGATTTTTAAATTTTACAAACGAAAGCCTAGAGTTGTGGCTACACATTAGAATATATAGAACATATGAACTCGAAGAAAAAAAGTTAAAAGATTTTATCAAAAATATTTGGGATTGTATATGGCGAAATTTATGGATTTTCGTATAAAAAACTAAGATTTAAGCCAAGTCTTGGATTGGAATTTAGCTCCGGTAGCTTGTGAAACCCTGCGCTGATGGTTTAGTTGGATTGCCAAGAGCCTTAGGATCATTTTAATACTAAAATTCTTGAACAAAATATAAAAACGGGCAAAAGAATAGGTTGTTCACTAAGTGGTTTTCGAACTTCCGCCCTTTAATTGTACCCATAGATAACCCGCACCCACAGTTAACCCGCGGGTTATACGCGGAAAATTAGGGTATTAATTTTAGCTGAAAGAAAGAAAAAAGCCATGGATATTCGATGGACAAGTGGCTGGCTTCAAAACTCAGTACGATAAAAATTTAACTTATATGACTATTCTGGGAGCAGGACATATGGCACCTGAATGGCGAGCTCCTCAAATGAACCATGTCATCAAACAATTTGTCCACAAGCAAACTATTTAACCATTTAAGTTTTTAAAATTTTGAAGTAAATAAAAAAATATTAATGAAAAATACTTTTCTTTCTTCTCGTATTTCCCTCTTACTTCATGTGCAATAAAATCAAACTCTAATATTTATGCACCCCTTCAAGTTTAGGTTAAAATTTTAGTCTTCAAGTTTGACTTAGTTCGGTCCTAATTTTTTGGCTGAAATATCAAAATATTCTGGTCTAAAAAATTGATAGAATTTAGGTTTTTCAATTCTTATTTGTGGGTTTCAAATGATCACAGATTTGCCACTTAATCCCGCTATTTTTGATAGCTATTCAACTGATAGCTTTGCCAACTCACCCACCTTAAAAACAACCTTTTTAGAAAATAAATAAAACTTCTAGGATTTTAAGGACTCTAAAATTTTTTTCCTATCAATTCGTGCTCTTTTGGAATTTTTAAACAGTATTTAAAAAATCCGTTTTTGCTATATATCAAAATTTATTCAATTTAAAAACACGTACATCCGGTTCCAAATAGAATACCGTATTTCCTTTAATAAGGCGACCGGCCAACTTATTTTTTAATGCTTGAAAATCGGAAAATTTGGAATTCGATTTTTGGGTGATCAACCTAAATCTGAAAAGTGCAATCGGTAGAGCTCACGGGAGTTAAATAAACGCATAAAACAGCTTTGCAAAATATTTACTCTAGGCTGAGATATCCTCAAACTCGAGGGGGCCGCCTTATTAGAGGAAATACGGTAATAAAGCTAATTGTCGTCGAACAAAAGTATTTAAAAAGCACTTTTTTGCGTCCCTCCACAGACTTCTTGATGGTTGGCTGAAAGTGAACTCGCTGAATATACTGCTCTAGTTCAAGGTGCTTAGCTATTTCCTCAGGGTGCATATTTTTTATAGTTGTCAGAAATTCGGCCAACATAAAGTCCACCCAAGTCAGTCCACTTTTAGCAATGAAGCCAGAACCAGATTCTTTGAGCATTTTGACATGCAATGGCAAGCATTTGGAAAAAAGACATCCTTGTACAATTGCTCCTTTAATTATTTTAAAAATATTAAAGAAGTATAAGGGAACTGTTAACCTGGTCTCCTTGGCTATATCTTGCATATACTCGGACATAGGCGCCTATTTCAGTCATAATGTCCTTATGCCAACTTGCAAACTCATCCACCTTAATAAACAAGTGAATACTCAACAAATATGTTTACATTTGCCAAGGTAGTTATTTTGTATAGATTTTTCTAAGTACATTAAAGTTTTAGTTAATGATGTTTAAAAGGCTTAAAAATATTCATTTTTGATTTTTAAAGATATTTATTTTTATTTTTTCTTTTGATTATTTATTATTTGACTAATCGACCTTAGTAACGAATACCCCACCATAAATTTTTCAATTAAAAAGTACCCAAACATTAGTCCCAGACCCCGGAAAAGTGCGTCAGACATTTCTTAGCCCCGGCTAATATACGCTGGCCTACCCCTGAGCCTAAGGCTTAAGTAGCTACAGGTATTTTGTATCAACAGCGGGAAAAAATTAAATCATTTAAACCCTTGCTACATAGCGCCACCGGCCTGGTGCCAAAACAATTATAACGTAAAATTCTCGTGTAAATTGTTTCGGCACCAAGCCGGTGCCTCTATGTAGAAAGTTTTAAATGATTAATTTTTTTATTCCTAGCCCGGTGCCGATGTCTGAGCTACCTAATAATCCGCCGCATCTGGCTGGGTAATACTAATAACTGCTAGAAGAAACAGGCGCCTGAAGTTTAGCCGGTGCCGAAATTTACGACACTGCCAGAGCAACAATGATGACAGCAAAAACCTAGAAGAGAGCCAGAATTATAAAACCCAATTCTCAAAAATTGGATTTTCGTCGTTGATTATTTGTAACTTTAGTAATGTTTCACCTAATTCTTGAATAGAACAGTTGTTCTCCTTAAAAAATATTTTTAAGGTTTTCCTCTAATTTAAACACCAACTTTCTCTTGAATTTGCCTTAAAAATGCAATAAGACATGATTTGCCCCCTAGTTTCAGCTTCCACTCCTGCTCTTCTATTAGAAGTTTCATGGTATATACTTTGAGAATTTTAAGCTATCGGTTATAAATAAAAAAAAATCAATTTTCAGATCAATCTATACCTTGGCTTGCTCCTAGTCATCTTTTCCAAGCAATCCATACTGCTTGCCCTAATATCTGCAAGCAGCAAAGCTTTCAGCTAGAGCCCTAACATCAACATTAAAATTGAACAAAATTTCAAAGTGATTTTTCAAATGTTAAAAGTTATAGTTTTTTATTACCCCTTGGTCACAGTGAGAGATCGAAGTCGAAATAAAGTGCTGCCTGGAAATCGTCATTCTGTTTGTTCAAATGCAAACCTGATATAGGAAGGCCCCCATAATTATATACTAATTACGAGAGAGGAGGCTTTTTATATCAGATTTGCATTTGGACAAACAAAAGGACGATTTCTAGGCAGCACTTTATTTCGACTTCGATCTCTCACTGTGACCAAAAGACTGATCATTCAGTTTTTGGACTATGAAGTAGTGTTGTTCCAAATTTTATTTCAGTCGAAAACGGGAATCCGATTGAAATAAGTCTTGGAGCAACACTACTGCAAAGCTTTTTGCAACTTTTTCATGACGAAAATAATTCTTATTCGTAGTTTTTGTTTTGAATATATGTGTCTCGCAAGCTGTACAATATAGCGGGTATGTAAAAATGGGTTGCTGTATGAGAAACAGTTGAGATCTAGCAGTAATTGTCGCCGGTTGCTAACATGCTAGCATTTTCAGAAGGCTATCCAAAACAGGACACTTGAAGACAGTCAACTCTCGATGTAGTCAGCCTTTAAGTTTTGTACCTTAGGTTTAGCGAAAAATACTTAAAAATACGCGTCTTGTGCAAAACAAAAGAAAATAAGAATTTATTCGTGTATAACTCGTTCACCTTGCTTTGTCAGTTCCGATATTCGTTTTGGCGAAATTAAGGATTTCGGGTTACAGGTTTTTTCTATATTCTGCGCAACCCTGGTGGACATATCGATCAGCTAATTTCTTGGCTTTCAGAAGCTTCTGACAAGCATAAACTACTGTAACGGTTAGTATGGTGAATTAAGGGCTGAAACTTAAGAAACTTCAGCCGAAAACTTGAGAATGACTTATGGTGATAAGTACCGATGTGTCAAGTCAAAAACATTCAAAATTTAAAACATTTAAAAGCACAACTAATATAAGCCTCCAAGAGTTTGAAATAATGTTTTTGATGGTATGAACACTTTATTGGATAATAAAAACAACTGCTGACATTTGAAGTACTTCAAAACAAAATTGTACCCACTGTGAGTATCTTTAATTTGTTTTTAAAGATTTTCTTTATTTTGCAACCCAAATGTTTAAGGTTTTAAAAAATTTCTAAAAAAATTGAAAGGTTTTAAAATTTTGGTCGAAGCCTTTTTCTTGAAAAAATTGCTTGCAATACAGTTTTGGACCAAGACCGGATTAAGAACTTCAGCCATACTCTTGAAAAAAAATTACCAATTTAATTTATACAGTTTTGAAGTACTTACACTGATAGTACCATATTTTCGGGCAGGAGTAGTGTAGGCCAAATTTGGGACAATTCAATTTGGGCCAAAATGAATTTGGGCCAAATCACTCTGCGACAATTCAATTTGGGCCAAAATAAAATTGCAATATTCGGTAAATATTTGCCGAATATTGCAAATGATCTTGGCGCAATTTGATTTTGGCCCAAATTGAATTGTCCCAAAGTGATTTGGCCCACACTACTCCTGCCCATATTTTCACAGTAAAACATCATTTTATACAAAAATATATTAAAATAAGTATTTTTTGAGATCATTTTAAAAAATACCTGTCAAAGATCGGTTATATAACTATATGGCAAAAATTTATACCAAATGAAAGAAAAATATTAAATTCGCTTTTAAAATTATTTCTGCTCACTTTAAAAGTGATTTTTTGTAATTTTGGACCTTGTTACCTCGATTTGTGACTTCTATTTTTACGATTTTTTATTTGTGTTTTACATACAAATCGATTATGCTGAACACGAATCTGTTTTTAGATTCTCAGGTTTGCCTAGCGAAAAAAACAAAGGGTTTAACGTTGAAATGTTATTTGAAGAATTGATGAAGGGTGATCTTATTTTGGCCATAGTTTTCTATTGCACACTTTTTAGGGCTCATTAAGTGAATCTAACGTACGAATAGCAGGGCTTTTTGATAAAATATTTCGAATTTTTAGGAAGGGCAACCGAGTGGTGAAAAATCGACAAAATATGCCAAATTGATGACTCCGGAAAATAATTTTTTTACGGGTAAAGCATTTTTCTCAACGTTTTGATATGGTTTCAAAGAAATTTTTTCTACACGATGATAGTGCTTTTCTTCCTGCGTCGAATGACACATCACATTATGTATACACTTTTAAAAATTGCTGTAAAATGAAACAAGAAAAAAAGAGCGTGGAATTTGCCAATCTGTCCTTAACAGCGATCAGTGATCCCTTAAAGTTGCACTCTTTCGAAACTTAATAAGTAAAACACTATTTAAAACATTTTCCACTACAGGATAAGTCAAAAACAAGAAAAGGTCCCAAAACGAGGTAACAAAATTTCCTTACCGTAAAACCTGTATTAATAGACCCGGGTCTATTAATAGTAGAGATGATGGCTTGACCTTTTCGGGACGGGACGGGTCAGAATTCAAATTTAAAAATTTCGGGACGGGACGCGGGACGGGACAGGTCAAAAATTTATATCGGGACGGGACCCCGGGACAGGGAAGATTTTCGGGACGGTCATAAAAATTTCCGATCGGGAATTTCAATCCTATATGCTTTATTCATGCTTCAATTTCCAGACGTTTGACATTCTTCCGATTGATTCACGTTTCTTGGGCTTCCTGTAAGATCTGATTCATGGTACAGTCAACCCTCAATATAACGGACCGCAGTGGGACCGGCCGTGGGAGGGACGTTATACCGAGGGTCCGTTATATCGAGGGTTGACTGTAATTACAAGTTGTAGGTAGTTGTTGAAAAATTGAATTTTTTCGGGACGGGACGAGACGGAATTTAAATAATTTTTTTTCGGGACGGGACACCGGGACGGGACAGGTGCCAAAAAATTTCCGGGCGGGATTCCGGGACGGGACGATTCTCTAAAATTAACGGGACGGGACGGAATTGTCCCGTCCCGTCCCGTCATCATCTCTAATTAATAGAGGTCACAACTCCCTAAGTCATTTGTGACATTGTGTTTTTAGCTATGAAAAATCCAACATTTTTCTGCACACGACCACTCAAAAAATAGCCCTGTTTCTTAGCTACATTTTTAGTGTGGTGTGCTTAAAAATGTGAGATTTTCCATAGCTAAAAACACAATGCTACAAGTGACTTGGGAGTTGTGTTCTTTAATAATAGACCAGGGTCTGTTAATAGAGGCTTTACGGCATACCTGGTCCACAATTACAAAAAACTTTTAAAAACTTACACTAACAGTAACATTTTTATTTGATATTTTTAGCCTAGTTTAAAGGGTTATTACTGTCTACGACCACGAGCTTCATAAGTTTGAATTTGTGGGGACAGCTTTTTAACTGCAAAAATGCACTAAAAATAATTTTATCACTTTTTTAATCACTTTATAGTTCAAAAAAATAATTTCGCGCATCTTGGGAGAAAAAAGCTGCTCCCCGCCAGTTCAAACATAGAAAACTCATGATCGTAGACGGTAATAGTCTTGAAAAAAAATTCGAATTTTTTTCGAGATTATATGCATCTTTTAGAGCGGTCTCTAAAGTTAAGCTAAAGTTTTACAAATAATTATAACAAAAAAGATTTAAGAAATTGGTTAGCAGTTTTGTTCACTAAACAATTTTGTGTTGAGAATTTTCAAAGTTTGACAGATATTTTCGAGCATTAAAATAAAATTAAAATTATATCAGAAAAACTACGGCTTAATTGATGACTTCAAGAACATGTACAGTCGAAACTCCATACAATGTAACTCTATACAACGTAAGACTCATTACAACGTAATCTTGAGAACGACTTGGTTAGTTTCTATAGAAATAAAGCCAAACTAACATTCTATACAACGTAACTCTCTATATAACGTAACTCTCTATATAACGTAAAATGACACTCCATACAACGTAAACTCGATATTATGGAGTTTTTAGTATTGTCTCAACATTTTCACCTAGTTTTGGAAAACAAAATTCTCGAAAAATTCTTTATTATTCGTCGAACGCTTAGAATAATTTGTGTAAGAATTGCAACGTCTACTCCTAACAAGAAGTGCGTCCTCATTTATCCACCCTGTCATTTACATTTATAATTGTGAGGATATCAGCAAACGAAAATGTGACGAATCTAAGCAATCAGTTTAGCTTTTTGTGCTCAATAAATTTTAAAACAGAAGCCATTTTCGCAAAATCAATGTGACAGAGATTGAGTAGCCTAAGCCACTAGTCACGCCCCGAGAAGCTGCCAAAGTTTTGAAAATGCCAATCGCTGCAGTTTAGCTTTTATTTCCCAAAGTAGACGATATTCCGGCCAAAGAACGGCTTCTTGTTGTTACGCAGAAGTCTTCTAACTAAAACACACAAAATACTAATGATCCAAGCTCGTATGGCAGGCTGTCTGTAAAAACTCTATATAACGTAAACTCCATTCAACGAAACTTTTTAGCCGGTCCCTTAAATTCCGTCGTATGGAGTTTGGACTGTGCTAGAGTATAAATGCTACAGACTATTTTTAACTTCTACAATTACTGGTACTTGTTTTAGTTTTAGAGGAATCCATTGTGGAGGGTAGTTTTCAAAGTCATAAGTGTCTGGCGGTGAGTTGTCTTGAAAATCAGAGTTGTAGTAAATAGCACCGGGGAGTCCGCCGTTGTATGACTCCATTAAGTAGCCGATCCACCAGCCAAAAGTGGAAGCTTGAGCGGTAAGTAAAAGAGAGTTACAGTAAATGGAAGCAAATGCCATGTCCTCTCCCCTGGACATCTTTTTTGGTATGTACACTTTGTTAATTTCCTGTAACCAGACTTTGAAAATGTGTATGCAAAGTTTTTTAAAAACCTTTTGTTATATTTTATAGACTTCAAGAATTCTTTGTCTTCACCCAACAAAACCACTGATATGTCAGATATATTTTCCTAAAAAGTGATTGATAAAACTTATAACTAATTGTTCATAACTTTACTTTTTAATTCCTCACATTAAATAAAAAATTATTAATGGTAACAAGAAATTTTTAGCTCGATATAAAATTTAAAAATATACTGTTAAAACACAATAATATGAGATCTTAATACTGCGACACATCAGCAGAGCACCGACCCAAAGTTTATCACAAGTCAGATCTCGATGTTTTTTTCTGATTTTTTTAAAATATGTATAATTGCGGAAAGTTCGAAGGGAAATAGTTAAGTTGGAATTTTTTTTGTTGTTTTTCTTGAATTTTTCTGATTTCCGGCACTTTATTCAGATTTCCGACTTCGATTCAAATCTTCGTTCCGACTTTTTTAGTCTTCTGTACAATCACTGATTTGAATATAGATAAATTACTGTTTTTCGCTTTGTTAAAAAATTTGGACGCTGCTTGGATATACCCACCCCAAATAAAAATTTTTCAAAACGTGTCTAGACACCATCAAAGTCAATTTCTGATTAATCAGAACTCGAAAATAATATGGTTTGAGCATCTGGGGTTATTCTGGGTCGATATGTGGTGTTTAGGATCTTTTTGAAAATAAATTGATTTAGGGTGGGTATATCCAAGTACAGTCGACTCTCGATAACAAACCCCCAAAAAGTTCGTTCCCGCCTAGGGTTTGACACTTTTAGCCGTCTTTGGCCAGTTGTCTGTAGCTGGTCTAGTCCAAAACATCGCAAGGATTCCGATTTCATCAATCGTTTCTGAAAATCGCAATAGTTTTGCTGAAAAGACCCGCGCCTCTCGATACACCGAACACTTATTTTCAAAAAGGTGTTCGTTGTATCGAGAGGCTCGGGGCTTTCAGCAAAACTATTGCGATTTTCAGAAACGATTGGTAAAATCAGAATCCTTGCGATGTTTTGGACTAGACCAGCCAAAGACAACTGGCCAAAGACTTCAAAATCGGGCTAAAAACGCGTCAAACCCTAGGCGGGAACGAATTTTTTGGGGGTTCGTTATATCGAGAGTCGACTGTAGCACTAAAATTTGTTTATTAAAATTTATCTAAAAAGAGCTGAACTAACTTTGAGTTTTCTGAACACATACATCAAAGCTTCTTCCGTAAAGTTGAGTCTAGAGTGAACATTTAAACCAACAAAATCTCCAAGTCGAGTATGCACACAAAGTTTATGAGAGTTGTCAGTGCTAAAACGTTGTTAGTTTTCATTTAAATTTGATGTTTAAATTTACTCAAAGAGTTCATTTCTATAAGCTTCTGTTCTGCTTCGGATGGCTGGTGACCAGGAAAATATCTGACGTATTTCATCGGCCACCTTATCAAAGTATTTGTAAGATTGAAAATAATAGCCAGTTAGTTGCACGTACTTCTTTTTTGAATTTCTTATGCTAAATGAAAAAAACTTTAGCATCGGTTACTTTTGCTCAATAAAGCAATTTGTAAATTTAAAAAATGTTGATACTAGTGTCATATATGGGGCCAGCCCTCAATAGTTAATAGAAAGTGCCTTAAACCACCGGTTTTCGACAAAAAGTTGACGAATACATTTTTGAGTACAAAGGTTGGGTGCTCGCAGCCATGACCAGCACACTCCACATTGCTAATAAAAAATTTGTTAGGGAAGAAGTAGGAGTATATGAAACTCGCACTTTAAGGGGGGAGGAGTTATTGCGGTACATGACACTAGCACCAATTTTGAATTTTCTAGATCTTCTTCAAAAACTATTCATAAATTAAAAAGATCTTTCCTAAAAAATAATTAGTAACTTTTTTATAAAAATTATGCTGTACAGTCAAACCTCGGTCATCTGGCACCTCACTTACCGTATTATCTCTAATAAGCGCCCCTCTCTAATAAGCGCCCTCTACTTGTAGGGTCTGTATCTCGGGGCAGATCAAATATTTTGCAGAACTGTTTTTTGCATTTTCTTCATTCCCACGAGCTCTACCGATTCCGCTTTTCGGATTTTGGTTGTGCACTCATAAATCTCGAGATCGACCCAAAATTTTTCCGATTTTCGGAGGGTTGAAAAATAAGCGCCCCGGGCCGCTCATTAGAGATAATACGGTATCCGATACCCTAAAACTAATGCGTGCTTTTTTATTTCTTTAAAGAAAGAGAAAGTTTGCTGTAGTCACAATTTTCAGCGAATCACGAGTTTTCTTCGTCGTTATGGATCTTGAAGTGCCCAGTTACCTTGGCTGCGACTGATCCTGTGGTTCCGAGCTTTCGAGGGCGCCCAATTATAGAGTGGCTAATTATGGAGGCACGGTTTACTATGTTTTTACTTAACGGTAGCCCCTAGTTGCCCTATTGAAGGTGCCTAGTTATCGGGGTGCGCAGTTATCGACGTTTAACTGAAAAAAAGATGTTTTCTTTTAAATGTTTTTTATTTATTTATTTAAAATTATTCTAATTAAAAAATTATACGATTTGTTAACTGAAGTTGTGAAACGGTAAATTACCGAAGTAATTTACCAACAAAAAAAAATTTTAGTATTAAACCATGGTTTAATCAAAAATACTTTAGCACAATTTGACTTTTGGTGCCCACTCAGGTGAACCTTTGCTGCAAATTTTTGTCATGTTCGTTATGATCGTAATGCACTAGTTTATATTTATACACAAAAAACTAGGTTAACATAATAAACCCCTGTGATTACCATGGTGAACAATCAAAAATTCGTTAACTGGCAAAAAAATCCACGTTGGCGTCATCAAAGATCGTATTGTGCACATACTTTTTTAGATCTTCGTATTTGCAGCAGTGGTTTCCAAACTCGATGCTGTCTTTTTCAGAGCCTTCTGCTTTCTAAACATTATTCACTTGGTTAAATTCTAAAAATAGTGCTTTACCAAAAATTTTATTCTTTTAGCATACTCAGGAAATGTTTCATTAGCCTCATTAAGAGTATCCCTCATACAGCTGGCATCATCGTGAAAATAGGGAGATCTCCCAGTTTGTCTTCCTATTCCATACATAGACGCAAATCGCCACATCTAAAGCCAAACTGTCATCTTTGCAAAAGATATTGACACTAAACTTAGAATGCCTTTTAGTTAGGATTTGTTTATTTAAAAACTATATTTCCTCTAATAGACGCTAATATCATTTATTTTTAAAGTCCCTCTAAGAGTGGCGTTTATTTTTCAACTTCTCAGGGCCGAAGGCGCCAATCAAGCCCAACGTGGTCTAAGCAAACAAAATTTATTAAACTTTCATAGCGACAAAAACCCATAATCAATCTTGATACAGCAGAAAAAATTGAAAATTTCGGGATCCCACTTTTTCAATTTGTTACAAAAAGGAAATGATCCAATTGATAGAGTAATAAAAAGTAGCTGCAGGGTTTGAAAATTTTCTGAAGAATTTCAAAGAGAAGTAGGTTGAATATAACATGTTTTTCCAAATAAAAAACTAATATACTGTTTTGAAGAGGTGATTGAGGTCTACAAAATAGTTTTTTATAAATATATTTTTAAGATAAATTTAACGCCTAGCCAGCTGCTTTAAAAAGCATCAAGAACTTTTGAAGCATCCGGTGTTGATAAAATTTGTATTAATTTTGAATAATTTATTATTCAAAATTTTTTAAAAACAAACCATATTACCCACACCTCCACACAAAGTAATTGTCGGTGATATATAATGATTATATATAGGAAGTGTTGTGTTTTTCATAATTACGTATTCTTTAAAGTTATTTGACCATTTGCTTGAATGAATTAAATAACCTGAACGACCTAAATTAAATAGAATGAGAATTTTATTTGCATGTCTAAAGGCTGGTCTACAATGGACCCATTTTTATGTCTCATTTTTCCCAATTTTTTTAATGAGACAGTTGACCCATTTTTGTGAACAAATCGGTGCTATGATATTAGACAAACTTGTGTAGAATTAAAAAATACAGTCGAACCTTGTTATAACGTACCCCCTTGGGACTGACCCTAGGGGTATGTTATATCAGGGGTTAATTTTGCGGAGTTTATTATTGAAGGGACCGATCCTAGGAATATGTTATACAGTCGAACCTGGATAACCGAACACCCCTGGGTGCTTGTTCAAGGTGTCCGGTTATCGGGGGTGTAGCGTTGTGAATTTTTTAAACAAAAAATAACAACCAGAATGACATAATCGAAGCAAATACCAATGTGTTCGAAGAACTGGGAAAAAATTTGGGAGTTGACTCTGAATTTCTAAGAGACTGCATCCAAAGCATCGCTGAGCTTGAGAATGGCGGGATCGGCGTAGTTTTTCTCCATGTAGCGACGAACGAGATTCAAGACGCGTTGGGCTTCTTGTCGGCTGATACTCGGTTCTTCGTCTTCCACTTTTTCGATGTCCATGGGCTCGCTGTCGCCACAGTCTTTGTCATTCTCTTCCACTGTCGACACTTATTTTACGACACTTATTCCAACCAAATTTTATAAAAGTGTCCGGTTATCGTGGGTGTCGGCTTATCGGGGTGTCCGATTATCCAGGTTCAACTGTATCGAGGTTCGACTGTCGTTGCGACTCGTTTTCAATTTTTTTGAAGAAACTTTGCAATTATAATATAGATGTTCCTAATCTATTTTTTAATTCTCCACAAGTTTGTCTAATATCATAGCACCAATTTGCTTACAAAAATGAGTCAACTATCTATTTAAAAATAAAAATTGGGAAGGACGGTACACAAAAACGCGTCCATTGTGGACTAGGCTTGACACTCCAACACTTAAACGAGCACTTTAGTGCGATTAACTCAAAATTTTATGCTGAATATTTAATTTGATATGGCTCGCATTGAATTTTAATCTCAAATTATTTTTTTCACCCTCAAAATCAAATTTTGATCAAAATACTGAATTTCCCCCACAAATTTCTGAATTTCACCCTCTAATTTCTTGATTTTGAAGCTAATTATTTGTTTGTTAATTTTTGATTTATGAAGTAGAATTCAAAAAACACGCGGCTTTCTCATGAAATCGGGGTCGAAAAACACGAATATGAAGTTATCTCCTCCATCCGAGCACTCTGCGGGGGGGATTCGTCACTGCAACCGCTCCTTCATTGCACCGTTTCCCAAAAAAATATTAAAAAATACTTTGAGCTTCTGAAGGCACATTTTCAATTGGGCCGTATTTTAAAATTTACCGTAATTAAGTTTAAACATCTTTTAATTAATTTTTCACACCCACAGTGATTAAAAAATTGCTTTCTAACGTTTTCTAAACAGCTGGTTTTTAGAAAAAAAATTGACCAATACCTTGATTTATCTTGGTCCCTAGGCAAAAATTCAAATTTTAGTGAGAATTTTTTCTTGTATAAATCAGATTGTTAGTTTAGAAAACGCTAGAAAATAACTTTTTTAAAATCATTTTTAACGTATTAAAATTACTTAAAAGTTGTTTAAAAATGATTTATAACTAATATAAAATGCGGCAAAACTAAATAATTTCCCTTCTACAATTTCATTGGTCTGCTAAAATATCTTTGGACAACCAAAGTGTGTTAGTACCTTTTTTAAAGTTAACTTTTAAAAAAGTCATGATAGATTTTTTTATAAAAAACCTTACTTAAATCAAAAGTGCACCTCCACAAAAGGAAAGCAACAATAATTGTAATAGCAATACAAATATACATAATTTTCAAGCGATTATTTGTAAGTTTTAGCAGCATATATTTCGATTTTTTCAGATAGATTTTAATATGACTAAACATTATACTAGCTGCCACCATTTAAAATGAAAAATAAATAAATAGAAATTTTTAATGCAAAAATTATACTAGTTGAAATACAAAAGGTTAATCAACTTTTCCTTCTTCTACTTTTTTGCAGCTTCAAAAAATACTAGAGCCAGTGAAAAAAACTCTTTTTGCTAGCCTTACCAGAACTACTCATGATCAACAAAACTATGAGCAATAAAGATTTTGTTTGCTTAAGAGAACACACGATTTTCATAAAAGGAAAGAAAAATTATTGTCTTCAATTGATTTGGAGCAGCTATTCAACAGATTGCCTATCAATCGACAGTCTTAGACAGAAATTATACAATGGTAATGATGACAGTTCTAACGAGAAATGAAAGTCATAGATAAAATATTTGTGTTACAGATAAAATGTTTGAGCACCAGATGATTTTATAAACATACCCCAGTCACATTCAGAAATCGGTCGAAATATCAAGCCAAATATGTTTTTTATAAACGGTATGAAGATTCGAATTTTCAGTGAAATTCTGCGCCAGAATGTGCTTACAGCCCCGCAGCGGCGTGTTAAGAACAAATATGGTCTACTTTTATAAAGTTTCACACAAAGATTCTTCGTGTCCTGCAATTCTAGGGTTTTTGCTATATACAGCTCAATCAAAAATCCGTTTTTTTATAAATATATAAACAAGTTTAAAAAACTTCAATAAAATTATTTTTATTGTGAAGAATTTGCGAGAGACCGCCAGCTCACTTTGCAGATGTTTAAACAAAAGTGTTAATGCCTCGTCATTGACTAAGACTTTTGAATAAAAGCTGGTAAAAAGGTGTCATTGGTGCCAGGTCAACAAGAATTATGTTCTGTACAAAAACTGAGACTTAATTTTTTTTCGTTTTCGACGCCTTTTTAATTTTTGCTTGACAAAACAACAGATGCCAAAAAATTCTAAAAACTAGATGAAAATAAAAATAATTCTGGAGTGTTAGGCCATTCTAAAAAACCAATTTAGAAATTGGAATAAAGAGTCTTTGAGAGAAATCATTTATTTTTCGTCAAACAGTTAAAACAATAAATTGATTTACTCGCCAACGAAAAATATCCACAGATGAAGCAGAGACTGAGATTAAAGGACAAGAGATGCGGGATTTACACTAAGCCTGAACTTTAATGTTGATCATTTTGTGAAAAATGTAGGGAGGCGGATCAACACAGTTAATCCAAAAAAAAAGATTTACGAAGTTAGCTTTTAACAAAAGCTTTTGAGCTTTTAATAACTTCTAATATTTTTTAAATTAAATTTTAACTTAAAAGTAACTTAATATTAAAAGTAACTTAGTATTAACTTAATTGAAACTGTTTGAACTACACTAAAAAAGCTTGTTACAAAATATTAACTTTTAAGTTATTTTTAAGTTAATATTTTGTGATAAGCTTTTTTAGTTCAAACAGTTTCAATTAAATGCTCGGTTTTTGTTGTGCTTATTTGGTGCTAGTATTTTATTATCAATATTTTTAATACCAAATCAATAAGTGCTTAGCAATAAATGATTAATACAGTCGTCGCTATCTGCAAGGTCATTTAGGGAACGTCCATAAATTATGTCAGACTGACAGGCCGTTTTTATGAGCTACGTACACAAAAAAATTCCGGACACCTTCTACTTACCCTCTACCTGGCTTATTTACCCTTTTTGGAAGTTAATAAACAAAAAAATTTGAAATTCAGCGTTTCGGCTCAAGTGGAGTACGATAGCTTATGTGATAATGATTTAACCGTCAGAGAACTTTAATTTTACGCCGATTATCAATCTTGTGCTAAGAATCAGAACGGAGTATGTAGAGGTTTAGAAAAATAGAATTTAGTTTTTTTGTATGAAAGGGCTTATACTTGACTGCAAAATTTTATTTAAATATTTTTATTTATTTTAAATTGTTAAATTAAAAAAAAAACAATAAAGTTATAGCTCGTCATGAGCAATGTTTTTAGTCATTAGTTTGCGATATCTGTTTCTCAACACATAGGCTGCTTGTTTTGGTTTACGTGTCCTTGTGAGCATACCCTTGTGATTGCCAACCACACGCGTTAAATCTTTAATATAAAATCTTTTATTATGAAATATAACATTTACTTATTTTTCAAATAAAACGCTTACCTTGAGCAGTCATAAAATCGGCGAAATTCCAAATCATTTCTCCGGCCAAGCCGTTGGTCTGAGCTAGATGGTCAAAAGCAAGATGAGTTTGGTGAATTACATCGACTAAATACATATTTGTATTTGTACATATTTGTAGTTATTAAAAAAGGCATATTAAAAATATTTTTTGATAAAAACCTTGATATTGTTCAGTATACACCATACTGATTTGCTTAAGATTGTTTTATTGTTAATAAATTTTGTTGTAAAAAAACAGCAAATAGTCTACCTCACTCATACCAGGAATGGCTTCTGCTCCATATTCACTCCAGATCACCGGCTTTTGGTACTTCTTTTTCCAGCCCATTACGTATTCGACCACACTACTATTAATAAGAGTGAGCTCAGCGGGGTTTCTATACCAGCCATAATATCTGCAATATTATTTGAAACTGGTGGAAAGACCCGAAAAATGTTTTATACCCATTGATGCAAATCACATCTACCAAATCGGCCTAAGAAAAATTTTCTGATATAAATGTGAACCTTTAAAGGGACAAATATGTCCGCTGAAAATTTTCAGCAGTTATGGCTGAAAAAATTAGCATTTGGTTGTAAATTTTTAAAAGGGCAATAAATTAGTAGTTAAACAAATTTCAAGTTAATTTGAGATAATTGTTAATGCTACGACATAATGTTTAAAACGTAGAAAAGATCTAAAGAAGCTGCCATAAATAGATAATTAGAAGGGGACGGTTAGATGTCTGTTCAAGTAAAATGCTAAGCCACAGACTGAAACACTTTTTAATGCTGAGTTTAAGCTCAGAACCCTGGAATACCCCTGCATATGTCAAAATATCAACAATGACACTAGGTGGGGAAAACCACCTATATATGCAAAACTTAGCACTTCATTGCCTACAACAACTAATGCTTATCCACTCAACCGTGGTGCACAACATTTTCTTCTGACATATTCATCTCTTCCATTTTTAAAAATTTTATAAAAAATATGTACGGTTTCGTCGTTATCAAAAGAAGTAGCATAGACAATAGTGACAGGTCTGGTAGTATCGAGTTGGTGAGCCAAACTTATCAGATTTCTAAATGTCTCTGCTAACTTACTGCTATTTTTATTGCATGTATAAAGTCTTACTTATAGTATTGTCTTGAAGAGGCTTTATAAGTTGCTGGTTCATTTGAAATAGACCAGAGAATAACTGAAGGATGGTTTTTGTCCCTCAATATCATTTCAGTTAACATTTGGCCGTGGAGTTTTTGATTGGCTTTAGAAAATAATCTAAAAGTGCTATCAATTTTTTGAAAAGTCACTAATTAAATCAATGCAGGGTGTAACAAATTTTCCTAACACTTTAAAACCTTGATAAATTTTTTCACATCTGTTTTGACAGGTAGGCTCAGCTCGTTCTAACAAATTTTCGACATATAATGTCAAAGACACGATTTTCGCTTGATCCAATTGTGGTTTGGCCTTGGCCATCCAGAGGCCATCCGCAGGCCATCCGCAGGCCAGGACCCAAACCACAAGGGGACCAAGCGAAAATCGTGTTTTTAATATTATATGTCAAAAAATTGTTAGAACGAGCTGAATCGATCTGTAAAAACAGATTTTAAAAAAATTGCCTAGGAAAAAAGTTATCGCTCTTTAAAAGTGTTAGAAAAATTTTTTACACCCTGTAAATCTTTTTTCAAATTCTGAATAACCAATTTTTTTGAATACCGTAATCTCTCTAATAGGAGCACCCTCTGCAATAGAAGCTCCCCATCTAAGAGAAAAAGATAGGGGAATGCTGTTGAAAAATAGGGGAACCAGCTAATTTTATTAATTAAAGATACCCGTTAGGTATCCGTTACTTAGGCATCTATCTTAACAACTGCTAATATCCGGAAGTGATGGGTACAATTGCCAGACGTACTCTTTGCTGCCCTGCTGTTGTGGACAATTTTAGTAATAGTCGTGGAAAGGCTCGACTTGGTAGAACGCTGAACTGATAATTAACTTGCTCGAGCGTGTTAGCAATCATCTCTTTTTACAATGCATCTGTTAGTGTAGGATACCCTCTCTTGCCACATCTCGGAGTCGACCAAGGAAGAATAGTGGACTAGATGCTGTCGTCATTTCATGTATAGAGTATATCTAGGTTTGTGTTCCCTGTCGCCTACCTAAATATTGTTTGGTAATGGTTGAGGTGAAAAATAGAAGTCCCCTCTCCATTAGAAGCCTTCCTCTCAAGGGGGTTGAAAAATAGAATAGATTTTCTCCTTCTATTAGAGAGAATACGGTACTAAAAATAACAAAAAATGGTATAAGAAATAGGCACATTTTATAAAGTTCTGCTGCATCTTGAGCAAATAAATTTAAAAAAAAATTACTCCATTCCTACAGCAGGAGTCTCTGTTATGACAGTGATTCCACGTCTGTCTGCTTCATAAACTCTTTCCTCGCTGTAAGGGTAGTGAGAAGTTCTGTAACAGTTGCCTGAAAAGTAACTTTTTAATAAATGCAGCCTCACTTGTTATCAATAAGCCAAATTTGACTAAATGATAGCAAATTATGCTTAGTTTACCACCAAACCACTCCAGCATGTTTAAATCCTTGGTCATCACTGCTCTATTAAAACCTCTGCCATGCACTTCAAAGTCTTCATGCATGCCGAACCCGAGACAATACAACTTTTTGTTGTTAATAAAAATAGAGTCTTTGTCTGTAGTAACTGTTCTGAATCCGAAAGTTTCTCTGTAAATGTCAATCACTTCTGCTGCACTTTTGTCTGACGACTTATTAAGTATAAGGTGAACCTGGAAATTATAAGAAACAGTCTTAGACAGTATTTACTGTGAAAAAATCAGCATTCCATATTTCCTCCAATTAACGCGCCCCTCAATTCTAGTGCTTTGTGCATTTAAATATATAAAATAAAAATTTCATGGTACCAACAAATATGTGATTTTTTTCGTAGTTAGTTTATGCGTAAATGTTTTATTTCGGGTTTGTGTGTAATGTTCTCCATGAAAGTAACACGCCCACAGGAGGCCATCCAAAAAATAAACGTTCCAGCGCCTTAATTAGAGGAAATACGGTAAGCAATCTTTAGACTATACAGGGTTTAACAAGAATTTTGGCCACTTTTAAATGGCCATAACTTTCGTTGCAGGTCGAATTTGGTTTAGTTTTTGACTTAACATACCAACAAAATTGCACAGAAAAACTGAGTCGATCTGCGTTTACAGAATTTCAAAATTCGACCTGCAACGAAATTTATTGCCATTTAAAAGTGGCCGAAATTCTTGTTACACCTTGTATATATTGATTTTAATTCTAAAAATATTTTAAAAACTAACACCTACAGGCGGCTAACTTTTGAGGTTTTTATGTTTTCAATATTTAAGGTCCCTTTCGATCGGGGCTTTTTCAATAGTATGACACAAAAAGATGATGTCAGTAGTATGGTCTTGAAGGAATTTTTATTAAAAAATGACCATTTTTAATGGTTTTTTGGTCACTTATTAAACCCAAAGTTTTGACTAAAGACATTTCATTTATTTGTTTCGGACTGAGCGAATGTTTTAACAATAAATAAGTTCCCGCTAAATCTTTGGTATCCTAAACCTAGCTAAAAACCAAAAATGCAAAAGGGGCCTAATTTTCTTGTTTTTGCGCATTTTTTACGCACGAAAATTGGTCTGGAGGTAATTAGAATTTGAACGCGAGGCGGTAATTCTTTTTAGATATGGTCGATAGGGGGATATAATGGGCGCCAAAAAAAACAATGATAACCCCTAACGCGCACATGGTTATTTTTGAACACAAGTTTCTTTAAGACCATTGCTATACCCATTCGGGTCATACTACGCATGAAAAAACTCGACCAAAAGGAACCTAAAATCTTGGAAATATAGTCTTTAGAGTGTTGAACAAACCAAAAATATGTTGTTTAAATAATAATCTACAAGGAGCATAGGCGCCTTTATTGTGTTTTTACCTATCAATAGTTGTAATAAATCGCAAAACCATTAATTTGAGAGCGACCGGAATCGAACCGGCGCTGACAAATAGCTTTCTTGTCAATAAAAATGACATTTCCGCGCGAAATTTTGAAATTTTAAAGTAGAAAAGTTTTCAATTTTCAATGAAAAATGGCCTTCATAAAAGTATATCCCATATTAGAATTCACTTTTTCGGCCGCTCTTTTTTTTAACAAAAGCTGACATCCCCGGGAACACAGTAAAATGATTTTCCCATCCCTTACGAAGTAAAAACCTCAAAAAAGCAACTTTTCTTGGAAAAATAACAACTAAAATATCTTTTCGACAGCGGACTCATGTCTCTCGACCTTAGTTTACTTAAGAAACTGCTTTCACAAAAAAATTTCGTTAACTAAAAGTCCGTGCCATGTAAGCGTTACCCACACATGCCAAATACTATATAACATTCCCTTTTTGACTTAAAAACACTTAAACACAGCTAAAACTGATACCTAAAACAAAAAAAAATTAATTTAATACTTTATATAAAAAGTTGTAAAAAGAAATACTTACGAAAATAAGACTGTAC
This sequence comes from Ditylenchus weischeri, assembly GCA_029231635.1. Classification (NCBI taxonomy): domain Eukaryota; kingdom Metazoa; phylum Nematoda; class Chromadorea; order Rhabditida; family Anguinidae; genus Ditylenchus; species Ditylenchus weischeri. The sequence goes on from JAMRYI010000548.1 coordinate 63,526, forward strand.
TTGTTATTTACTTTTCTATTACAAATCCTGAATTTAATCCTACCTCAGCCATATAGAGGTTGGGTTGGCCATATCCCCTAGGCCACCATGCTTTTACATCAGGAATATTAACAAAATTTTGAAGACCTTCTCCTTCATAAACTCTGTTCTTAGCTTTCTGATCGTAGACAATCACTTTGGCTGTAATCTCTTCATTTTCTAGCCCATTTAATGATGAATTTTCAAAGTCGACTCGGTAAGAAAAGTTGCCTTAAATTTTTTTAAGCATACTTAAATACAAAAAAATTACCTTACCATTAAAATCTGCCAAAATTTTGACGTCGCTAATAAAAGCATTGGGGAGGAGTTGAACATTGACTGGTCTCAAGATACCTGCGTAGTTGAAGAAGTCAAAGTTTGGGGTTTGCTCCACCAATTCTTTTCCATCCGGCAGAGTTTTTGTTTTAAAATCTCCAGGTGGAATAGTAGCACTGGAAAGTGTGTTGTTTATAGCTACTGTGATCATTATTGGGTGGTAAAATGGATTGTTGAGGAAAGTGGATGACTTTATTTCCACGTCAAATGGAAGATGTCCACCAATATGAACTGTGGTCAGCTGGTCATTTATGTACTGAATTTTACAATATATTTTTGTGATGTTTTTCTTATAATTGTGAACTTACCACATAAGCAGCATATTGAACACTTCCAAAGCGTATAATAGCCCTTTTGTTGCCATCCAATACACTGTCCACTAGCTGTTTGTGAGGTCTATAAGAAGTCTGGTACCAGACCCAGCCAACATGGTCTCTTAACTCTCTATCGACAGTGATATCGTTAAAAGCCGATGGAACTGGCATGACTGTGGCATTCTAAATTTGTTGTTGTTGTTGAAACAAATCAAATTTTTGAAAATTTTACTTCACGTAAGCTTTTCAAAAAATATTCTATTTAAAGCGGGTTTTTTAAACCGTCACAGCATTTTCATATTGCAGGAATTTTAGGCTCTGACTCACCCAAACTGCTAATTTTTACAAAGTCTTACACATTTTTGTATAGAAAAACCTTCAAAAAACTGAAGAAGTAAATAAAAAGTGGTAAAGAAACGTTTAAAACTGGGGTTGTGCAGTTGGGCCAACTAATTTTCTAGACAATTAGTTTAATGTTGACCAAATATTACGTCTTACAAGTCAATATTTTCTAAAAATTTAAAATTTAAAAAGTACAGGGTTTCCCAGGAAAATTTGGGCATTTTTGAAACTTTGTCATTTTTTGAGTAAAAATCCAGGAATTTTGCTTTATCGATTATTTTGATTTCTTGCTCTTGATCTCGTTGCTTATTTTTACTCGTGCTTTAGTTTTCGCTCTTATTGTTATCTTTAAAAATTCAGAGACTTCAATTTCAGATATGGCTACGATCAAAAAAAAAAGATCTCAAAGCGGGATTTGTTCATCTGCAACAAAAGGGCGTTTCAATCAGTGAGGTGGCAAGGCTCTTCTACGTCAAATAGCTTATCAACGTGAAATTTTTTCTTATTGTCGATTGATTTTGGTGTAGCAAGGATGGACGGTTAAAGCCCTAGGTCATAAGGTCAGCTTCGATTGCGAACATATGCTTATTGGAATTAACCACATAGTGGGTTAGCCCTGTGCAGCCAGCCATGTTAATCTCATGCTAAAAGAGCTAAACCTAGGGTTACGGCACAATGAGAGAACTCGGTACCGGCCTCACAACCATTATTTCAACATCCTTCATTACACCAAATCTTTATTTCGGACGAATCTTTATTTCGGATGACAAAAAGTTTCAGAGGTGCCTGAATTTTTTTGAGACACCTTGTATTTACGCGTCTTAGTACTATAAAAGTACAGGGTGAGTTAGTGATGAGATCTTTTATTCGATAGATACTTTGAGCATTTATTGAAACAACAACAACATCAAAAAACAACGATTTTATTTCTATGTAATTTCATTGCACGTTGAACCATGTCATTCTTGAAATTTTTTCTTCAGCAACAATGCAGTGAGATATCAAGCATAGGAGCAGGATCGACGGTTTCGAACTGCCATGATCTCGACTCCGAACCGATCTCGAAGCAACGAATACTCCAACGTGATTTCTCGAATCGCGAATAATGAAAATTTGTTGGGTTTTTGTTGATTTTGTCTGCTGTTTTGTTGATGTTTCAATAAATGTTAATATGCATGTTTGGTCATTCGATTGCCTATGGTGTCCTCTGAAAAAATCGATGAAAAGTTATGAGCAAAACAATCACCCCTGTATGAATTTTTTAAAGCAAATTTAGTATCGAGTACTCGACTCGATGTTTACTTTTTCGAACAATAAATTAAATACTGAAATCGAGCTAAAAAAAACATTCAAAATTGTTGGAATGTTCAATCGGCTGATCGGCCAATTTCTCAGACTAATTAGCTTTTCCACAGCCCTGTTTAAATAAAGGTATGTACTTCTGTAGCTTAGCAAAAAATGAACTAACTGTAAAGCAAATTCATTAAAAATATGAAAGCTTTTTACTTTTACTAGTTTAAAAAATAATTCATTGTTACAGTTTTGGCGGTTTCGACTGAAAAAGGCGTATCTCAAAAATGTTGAAAATAAAAACATTTTTTGTGAAGATTTTGTTTACCTTGAATGTGGACAAATCATACTGAGCCCAGTTGTTTTGTAGACCTATGCCTTTGCTATTTGTCGGTTCACGAACAAAAGTCCAAAGACCATCTAAAGAGACAAGTGCACGGAATTCGTTTTGCTTAAACAAAACTTTTTTCAAAGGTGTAAAATAATTTAAAAATTACCTGAGGGAAAATTGAAGCATCGATTTCTAAAATAAGAACCACGAAGTAAAGAATAAAAGAATTTTTTTCCATTGGGAATGAAAAAGACAGTAATATTTGATTCAAAACTTTGTCGTTGAAGTTTTTTTAAGAAACACTTAGCAGAAGAATAAAGGATAATCTATTTAAAATATGCCGACAACAAAACACTTGCAAAAGACGCCAACAACTGCTTTCTTTGGAATAAAATTTATTGATTTTGTCGGAGTATTAGTTTTATATAAAAATCAAACAGAATAAAATAAAATAGTCTGAGAACTTCCTGAAAATTTTGTAAGTGGTTTTAACATTTTGAAAACACTTATTAGCGTATTCACAGGCTCAGAAGACACAATTGACGGACATCATTATCCGGCAAAACTGAATTTGGTTCATCGAGGTGTTAGTGACCCTATCAAACTAGCTGTCCTTGCTGTTTTTCTAGAGCTAAGCAACAAAAAAAGAAAAGCTTTGAAGCCAGATGCTAATGCTCTTCCACATATACAAGAACATACTCAAGAGCTACAAATTGAAAAGAAACAGCTCAAGGACAAGTTACCCAGAAAGAAACAGAGCTTTGTTAGATACAAAGGATCATTGACTACGCCTCCATGCACTGAAAATGTGGTCTGGAGTAGGGATGATCGCGATTGCGATTAATCGCAATCGCAAATCGCACAAAATTTTGACGAAATAATCGCAATCGCACAATCGCAAATTATTTTTGAAAATAATCGCAATCGCAATCGCAAATTGGAAATTGTTGCGATTATTTGTGATTAATCGTACCTTGCATGTTTTGCAACAAACTCAAACGTTTTTTCTCCTATTTTTGTCTCAAGTTTTGCTTCTTGTTTCATTTTCAAAGGAAATAAAGTTCTTAAGTAAATGCTTTGTACAGTCAACCCTCGTTAATCCGCCACCCCGTTAATCCGCCACCCTCGATAATCCGCCACCCTAGGGCCGGTCCCAAAAAAGCTAAAGTTAAGTAAAGATAGGGTAATCGCACCTCGATAATCCGCCACCCTCGTTAATCCGCCACCCTGAGGCCGGTCCCTAGGGGTGGCGGATTAACGAGGGTTGACTTATCGGTTAAAATATTTCTTTTTAGCGCAAATATGAGCCTTCTCTGGGAAATTCAGCTGAGTGGTCATGCAGGTCCAATGTTCACAAAAGTCTCTTCGATTGAAGCTCAGTGCAAAATTTGCCTTTGTTCAAATACAGTTATTAATGTTGATGTATCGATGCTTGTTTGCGAATAAAGTTAGCTTTTGAATTGATTATTTGCATAGAATTTTAATCTGGATGACAATCGCACGATCGCGCGATTAATCGCACTTGATTTTTGAAAATAATCGCAATCGCACTAACTGTGAGAAAAAATAATCGCAATCGCACAATCGCAAAAGGCCAAACGATCATCCCTAGTCCGGAGTGAATTTGCAAAAACTTTATTGGTTAGCAAAACTCAAGTAATATTCATTTTTACAGAAAGTTGTTTCATAAATTATAATAATGGTTTTTAGCTCAATCTATTGCGCAATATTAAAGACATCCAAAAACTGCCTGATTCAGAATAGTAGGCCAGTGCAGAAGGACGGAAAATATTTCTTTTTGCTTCTTGAATGTTTTTTTTTATTGTAAGTTTCCAAGTGGATTAAACGATAACAATATGTAAATATGTGAATAAAATTATAAAAAATGTAAATAAAAATATTGAAAATATAAATAAAAACTGAAATAGCTATTTCAAACCAGCTCAATTGGTATGTTACATGCAGTTGATTTTTTTGATGTGAAATTACAAGATATTTGAAGTTAAGGGAGTTTGTTAAATTCAACCAATTTTCAGTTCTTATTCTAATTTTTTTCAAGCATGTTAGTTTAGGATACTATCGACAAATTACAATGTTTTGTTTTTGAGGCAATATTTTTGTCGTTAGAATTAAAAAACTACCGTAAAATCTCTAACGAGGTCGTCCTCTCGACTTTGAGAATCTATATTTCAACCTGGAGTAAATATTTTTTTAATGACAATTTTTCTGCTTTTATATACAATAAATTTTTTGTGTACCGTGTGGGGCAAAAAATTCGGGCACCTCTGAAACTTTTTGTCAATGGCTCCTGCGCACCGTCCGAAATAAAGATTTGGTGTAATGAAGGATGTTGAAATAATGGTTGTGAGGCCGGTACCGAGTTCTCTCATTGTGCCGTAACCCTAGGTTTAGCTCTTTTAGCATGAGATTAACATGGCTGGCTGCACAGGGCTAACTTACTATGTGGGTAATTCCCATAAGCATCGAAGCCCACTCGAAGCTGACCTTATGACCTAGGGCTTTAACCGTCCATCCTTGTTACACCAAAATCAATCGACAGAAAGAAATAAATAAATAAAAAATAATAACAATTAAATGCGGCCTTGAAAACAAATATAATTCAAAGGTGTCCACGTATTTTCCCCCTATATGTCACACATCTTATTGCTTTTCAAACTATCCATAGACAGAACTTTATTTAAGATAATGTTTATTCATAATCTTCTGGTTTTCGATAAAGAGATATTTTTAGTACATAGTATAAAGTTTAGAAAATAAAAAGAAATAGAGTAAAACAGTATTTATTAACTATTTCGTGCATTTTCTCAGGACCAAACATTCCTTTCGGAGTATGTTAGTCAGCACAAGTTATTCATTTGCATTTTCTTTATAAAGATCGCATTTTTAGACATTTTATTGGTAGTTTTATAAATCCTAATTTTCTAATGTCTCGATTTCAGTCCTCTTTGATTTTGTTTAGTCTGTTTGTTGCTTATTTCTGTGTGCTCACTGCTTCAAAGTTGATCACACATCCGACCAACAAAGAATATGTCCAAGACTCCGATGGTGTTTCTGAAGGTCTGAAACAAGGGCGTCACATAAGAGTATATTCTACTGAAAATGTTACTAAGAGAGATGGTGCACCGAGCAGAGACATCAGTTTTCCGGTTGACAAAGTGTATGTTTTTTGATATTTTTCAATCCAACTGTCCCTATATTAGTTGTTTTTAGCAAAGTAAGAGCATTTGACTGAACTGTGACAGTGATTGAACAAAGAAATTAACAACAATTATTGTTATTTTTAAAATATTCTTTTGATAAAAACAACTTGACATTATATTTTATTGTTATAAGCTTTTATAAATTGTTTTAACAATAAAAAGGCTAAAAATAAACTTAGCAAAATAATTGAAAAGTAAAAATTAGATAACCTTTTTTTGATTTTAGACTTTTAGCGTTTTTACACACTCAAACCAGTTTTAGTGCAAGGATAAAGTATTAAGTCAAGAAGTCTAGCTTAGAATTTCCAGTCCAGTTTTAAGCTACGTTTTCTGATCTTTCTATTTAAAAAAAAATGTAGGGTGGTTTCGCTTTTTGAATAGCTACATTTCTGTAAACAAACGTTCAAAACCCTTGCTACTTAGGCTCATCTAATAAAAAAACATTATACCGTTATAGATATTAGCTTTTTAGTAGGTTTTTTCTGCAATTGTATTTGTATTTTAATCTGTATGCACAGGCATAGGGGCGTTTCCGTTATGGCGTGCAAATTGCACAAACTAACGGAAATGTCTTTCTTTATTTTTCAGTTCTTTCATTGCTCTTCAACTCGTACAAGTCCCAATTTAGGTAGGTAAAGTTTATTCTCTTGACCATAGTCCCTATTGCACATTTAATTGGTTACTCATGTGGATCACCTGTGTACTATGGTATAACGATTTCTGGAGTCTGACCCGAAACAAGGTTTATCGTCCTCCAACCTCTCTACTCAGTTATCTACCTGAATAACCCCAAAATTTATACAGTGTGTCCTGAAATTACGCGCACATTTTTTTAAAATATTTTATGCACATCTATTTTTATTTATTTATGCTGTCTGCTGTTTGTATACTTTTATAATAATGTGCTTTCCTTTCAGATAATAACCGATATTAGGAAGCAAGAAACGCGCTTTGTCTTTGTCTGTATGCAAAAACAAGGGGTATACAGGTTAGCAAGATCTCTCGGCTATTCGGAGTTAAAGCAAGAACTGGTAAATTGGTTGACGATTTCTTCCTATTGACATTATCTAATTGCATGATCTGACCGTCTAGTTTCAGATTTCCTGGAGATCATGTTTGAACGTGGATGGAAAAATTGCTCCCAATCAAGAAAGTCATCATGAGAAGCATGCAACAAAGACAAGTAAAATTCCCTACAGATATGTCAACATGATTGCTCAGATGACTGGGGCTATCGAAATAAAGGCGAGAATTTATCGTTCCTTGTAACGCCGACTTTATAAATATTATTTTACATATAAAAAAATCGAAATCCTTTTTATTAAAACCTAAAGATTATGTGAAATATGAAGAACCTAACAAATGTGGTCTAGTTTTTTATGAAGGGGACTCTTGGGTGCTTAGTGGACAGCTTTTTTCAAGCTATTGTGTTGCGCTTGATACTCGAAATTACGTAACCGGACTCACAAATGTGAATTAAAGCTAAGAATTTCAAGTGCTCAGTTCAAACAATTTAACTGACCAGCATTGAATCCATCAAAATGCCACATTAGCCTTTTTCCCGATCAAAGATAAAAAATTAAATGTCCGAATTGCATCAGGATCATCAGATGTAAAAAAATGTCATGACAAAATAATTATGTGCCCTAATAGATAGCCCAAAGTAACTCGCCTTATTTAAATATGAAAAAAATCCGACGCTTTTTGCAAATTTTTGCGTTTGACTTGATTAAAGCGAAAATTTTATTCCGTGTAAAATGTCAATTTTTTCTTGCCCTACTGTGATTTGCCATGACCAGCAAGCTAAATTTTCGCCTTACGTTTTTTATTTGTGAGAGAAAAAAAAACAAATATTTATTCGAAAATTTTATTCTTCATGTTTAAGCATGATCGTATGTAATCTTTTAATAGTTTCTTACAAGTTTTATTCATACGTGTTAGGTTGGACTAAATTACTGTTCCATTTTTTAACAGCCAACTACCATGAGTGCTTTTGGAAAATTCAGAATTGTTTTTTCAATCTTTTTCATGCCCAACTTACTCATCATATCAGAGCTAGATGAACTAACTGGCGTTGAAAAAGCTTTACCGAAAATTCATCATTTGCTTTTTTTTAAGTATGAAAAGCAAAAAAACAACCCTTTGAGTTCTTAAAATTAATTATGTTCCAGTTTTGATTCCATTTTTTACTAAAAAATAAAAGAAAAGCTTTTAAATTTTGAAAATTTGTTTTCCGTTTATTTACCAGTATGTCCCATAGCTCTTCGCGTTTTTTTTTTCATTTTTCGCAAAATTTTGCTAAAATGGATTGTTGCAATTTTTTATGTGCTTAGATGACTCGAGGACAAGGAATCAAGCCTGAAATCAGCAATCATCTGCGCCATACTATGCTCTTTCACTATGACAAAGGACTGAATGCAGTGAAAGCAACAGAAGAGATCAACAATGTTTACGACCACGAGACCCTGAAGAAAAGAATCTGTCAATATTGGTTTGATTTTGAATCTGATTCAGCTGGTTTTGATGCTCTTGCTTTTCATTTAGGTTTACGAAGTTCAAGAATGGGGACAGGACGTGCAAAAACGATAAGCGAACTGGCCGATTCAAAAGCGAACCAATATTGACAGGCTCTTTTCTTCAGGGTCTCGTGGCCGTAAACATTGTTGATCTCTTATGAGAAAAAATGAGAAAAAGTTTCTGTTATGAGAAAAAAGTCGCCCTATCATGTTAAAATATGTCCCACAAAAATATTCGTATATCAAAAAATAAAATGTAGCCCAAGAAACCGAAATTTTTTTTATGAAAAAAAGTATATTTAAAAAACTTCAAAAAATAAAAAAATCACAAAAGGTTATATGATATGATCTGTGCATATAGTTTATATTGCCGGTAAATTAGTAGACTTCAAAATTAGCGAATATTATTGTCATTGTCCCTGTCCCTATCTCTTCCTTGCCATCTCCCTTCTCACGATTTTTGAGAAAAGGAGTTTTCTGAGACTGAAGCTGAGACTTCCTTATCTTACTCTTTGATACTAGGAAGTTTCAATTATTTGAGACAAAGAATCAATACAGTGGGAGGCTAATTAAATGTTTGCCTGCCACTTTATCAGAGAGAAGGGAGATATGGACAGGGACAAAAATGGCAACCAGTTACTGGCTGCCAGCCTAACCTTCAGTTTGATTTTATGGCTGGTCGTTGAAAAAACAGCAGGGGGTCCCTAGAGAGGGGGAGGTGGGTCCGGAAGATATGGAACGATGTACTACTTCTATATGCATTTCATTATGAAGAGTACTTCTCGTATCATGTCCAAGGTATGTGAGTGCGCGCATCCCAAACTCTCAAGCCCCTTGCTTGGGGGCTTGGAGTTGACACCGAGATCACACCCACATACCTCAGACACAAATCACTCGAAAGGGACTCTGGATGTGTTTCCATATGAGCTCAAATGAGCATTTGATTTGATGTGATTTTGATGTGATGCATGTCATCAAAATCACATCAAGTGAAAAAATTTTGTAAGCCATCACATCAAGTGAAATTTTTTGTGACACATCAAATCAAAATCACATCAAGTGAAATTTTTTGTGACACATCACATCAAGATCACATCAAGTGAAAAATTTTGTAAGCCATCACATCAAGTGAAATTTTTTGTGACACATCAAATCAAAATCACATCAAGTGAAATTTTTGTGACATCACATCAAGATCACAAATGAAAAATTTTGTAAGCCATCACATCAAGTGAAATTTTTTGTGACACATCAAATCAAAATCACATCAAGTGAAATTTTTTGTGACACATCACATCAAGTGAAAAATTTTGTGACACATAACATCAAGTGAAAATCACCTGCGTTAACAGGATCTCGCCCAAAGAAGAAACGAAGGCTGCTGGATGGAAATGAGAATCAGACGCTAGTTTTCAAATATGCATCCAATTGTTCCAGGTTGGTCGTTTAAATTATTATTCAAGATGGGCAATCCATCCATGTTTTTAGGGCCCATGAAATTGAGAGAGCCCTTGCCGGAGTATTGTCGATGCCTTGTCTGTGTATCAATGCCTTCACAAGCCCTGAGATTTTGAATCATCATTTCAATAAGGACCTCGACGCAATGAAGCCGAAAATTCTTTTTCGTGATAGTCGGCGCGTTTCAATAACTGCGGATATCTGGACAAATACCTCCAACAAGCACTCTTACCTAGGCGTTACTCTTCATTCCATTATCAACAAGCACTTGGGAAGCAATTTCCTGGGACTAGCTGAAATGAGAGGTGAACACCTAGCAATTAAGGTGGGTGGCAGTTTCATTTCGTGCGATGTTAAGGCGAATTTTTCAGGTTCGCGCTGAACTGGTTAAGATGCTCCTTCTCTAATCGACATTGATCTCGAAAGAGATGTCCTCAAGGTTGTCACAGATAACGGGTCTAATATGGTGGCTGCTGTACGCGACAACATTTTGAAGCAAATGGAAACTCGCAACGCTGAAGTCATCGAGAAATCCCCTATGCTGGAGAAGATAAGTCTACTCAATCTTGTCTACCCTATCTACTCAACTGATCTCGAAGCTAAATGATTTCTTCACCTAACCTTTATTGTTGACCACGTATTGTTGAAGCTGTTCAAGAAGTCATCATATCAAATCATATCACGTGTTTCGAAATTCTATTAATTTTGGTGTGACACATGAAATCAAAACAAATCTTGATCAAGTGAAAAATTTTTGTGACACATCAAATCAAAATCACATCAAGTGGGAAAAAACCACATCATGGAAACACTGCTCTGGATGCATAAAAAACATGCATACCAGAGTTTCTATATGCGGTAGGTCCCAGTATTCAAAACTATGTTCAACATCTTTATTTTTTTGCCCTGGTCCTCTTTAAATATGTTGCCCCTTCTTTATCCCTTACTCTCCCTATACAGCCCTTTGCTCCTTTTCAAATAGATCTTAGTTACCTTACCTTCGACATGATTCCGAGAAGTGCTTTTGATCATAAAATGCATAAAGAGTCTTTTTTTGCCATGGCCCACGTTGAAAAACTTGGTAAAACAGTCGAAAAAGCACTCAAAAAGTCTTTAAAAAATTGGTCCCTATTATTCCCTTACCCTCTCAATACAGCCTTTATTCCCTTTTTAGATTCTTTAATAATGGGACAACTAAATTTTCATTGGACTACTAAAGTACAATCAACTCTTTTAGTTCACTTTTTTATTCCAGCTTTATATTTGATTGACATATGTAAATATATATTATTTGCGGTATAATTGCTATGGATTGAGAGATGAGAACTGTATAGAAACCATATCGGTAGGCATTGTACATTGTCTTTTGTCCACTCAGTTTGTGCAACTCATTTATCCATGTGCTAACTGTGCTCAAAGAGCCCATGAAGCCCACTGAAATTGCTTGCCGAGCCCATAGCTCAAAACCACTAATAATTGTAGGCGAAGCAGATTTCTAAAGTAATAAATGTGCTTTACATAATAATACTTAATAATTTATTAATACTTTATTAAGGTGGCTTACTTTGAGAATATTGTATAAAATGACGATTAAAATATTGGCAGCAGTAGCTGTTTCATTAGCAATGAAAGTGAAAAGAGGAAAATTGGGTGTCCTTTTATTTCCAAGTGAGATCATATAACGAAGTAAAGCTCCAAATGGACCAAATAATATTGTCAGCCAAACTGATCTTCGCTGATTGTCGACGAAACAAAGAGTGCAGGTACAAAATAGAGCTAATAAAGAAAATATACGTGGCAATAATACCTGACTCCTGGAGCTAAAAAGTCGTATTAACCTTCTTTTGCCGGCGCCACAGGTTTCTCTATACGGAAAAGATTTTTTTCATTTTTATATGAATGTCAACGAAAAAAATCGCAATATGCAATCATTTTTGATATATCAAACAAATAATTGAGTTTCACGAATACCCTTATCAATGATTTTTTAAAAATTTTGGTTTTGCACCGTGATACTATCATGGCTTTAAAAATTCCAAATTTTGTATGTTTAGTTGAACTTTTCTTCGTGAAATTCCGAACCTTTTATTTACATGAAAAATAATATTAGTAGTACAAGGCATAGCTGCACCACCGCCGGCGCCACCGCCAAGCGTCAGTGCCGGCGGTGGTTGCGCAAATCCGGCGGCGAAATTTTTGGAGCGCCGGCGCTGGCGGCGATTTTGGAGCGGCTGGCGCCGCCGCCAGCTACTACAACAAAATTTTACTGAAATTAGTTAATTCTGCCACTTACAGTAAATTTTCGGCGAAACGGCGGCAAAGTATTAGATTTTAAGCGACGGCGGCGGCGGAGGCGCCACTGGCGCTATCCTTGTTACATCAAATTTGATAGAACAAAAAAATTCAATAGAGAATAAAAAAGACACGAACAAAAAAAAGAATATACGCGGCAGGCAAAATTTTATTGGGTCTGACTGTCTAATTTAAAACTGTCTGAAAAAAGTCTAAATTTGACCAGTAAATTCTATTTTGACATTTTCTTTAAATTTAAATGTTGTTGCACTGGCTTGTAGCCTTGAATTTGTGCTTTCTAGCAAGCCATCTAATAAGCAATAATATAAAATACCAAAAATTTTCAAATAAAAAATTTCAGGTTTTTGAGCCACCCTGTAGATCTACGACTCTAGTTTCTGATGAGGTATGATTTATAACAACACCTTTGCAAAATGTAGCACAAAAAGGGAAAAGTATGAACCAAATTATTGTTCTGATTTGATTCATACTTTCACCTTTTTGTGCTACATTTTCAAAGATCTTTAATAAATGAAATTTCATTAAAAACTAGAGTTGCAGGGCTACATAATGGAACTATCAATTTAAAACAAAAGATAAGAAAATTTAATAAATCAAGCAAAATTAAAATTTTTCCCATAAAAAGATAACCCCTATTAAAACATTCTTTGATGAAAAAGCTTATTTTATGCTTGTATTAGGTAATTGATGTCATTTTCAGGTGTTCTAAATCTTTGTTTAACATGGCAAAATATTAAACAAGTACAATCGATAATATGCAGCTGTATTTTACGCTTTTTACTACGCTCTTGATAATTAATTTAGCACTAATTTACCAGCTCCCGGTCCCCATGGTGTATGTTAAATCGAGCTTTGACTGTGTAAGTGTTCAGATATGGAATCATTAAAAGAAATCCCCTTAAAAATGACGAAAAGTTAAGAAAACTTGTATACAGTCAAACCTCGATATAGTGGCCCCCACCTCAAGCTCGTTCCCGCCTTGGGTCCGAAACTTTTTTCACCCTGATTTTCGTTTTTTACCACTTCTGTTTTGACAGTCTGGTCCCAAATATCGTGAATTCCGATTTTCCCAGTCGTTTTTCAAAAACTGAATAATTTTCCATTTGAAAATGAAAATCATATATTTAGTGGCCTTAATTTTTAAATAGACTGTCAAAACAAAATGGTAAAAACTGGTGAAAATCAGGGTGAAAAAGTGTCGGACCCAAGGCGGGAACGAACTTGAGGTGGGGGCCACTATAACGAGGTTTGACTGTATTAGTCTTTTTTTCAAAAGAGGATATCTAAACACTCATATTTTCAAAAAAATTTTGCAAATTGGGTTCTGTAGCTCTTTAAAAACGAAAAAATATTTTTTTGCATGTGGGAAAAAGAGGGTATTGTGGATTTGCAATACGCATTGGCAAATATGTGTTAGAGCCAACGTATTCACAAAATTTTCTTAACAACCTTTAGATTTTAAAATATTTTCATTTTATAAGAAAACTTACTTTAATTTTCTCAAAAGTTTTTGATCCACAATGCCTATCGGTGTAACTTGATTAGAGTTGACATTTGACACATTATTACTTTGTATAATCCAATTGCTGTTATAAATTTCTTTGCTAGTATGTTCTTCATTGTCACAATGGACTAAATATCGGCCAATATGTTTGCCTACCAGCAATGAATAGTAGCACGTAGTGAATACAAGCAAACTTTCAAAGAAACCATCTAGCCATTTTCCGTTTACTGTCTTAAGCCCAACTAAATATTGCCACGTCGAATAAGTTGTCAGGCTGCCACAAAAGCCAGAGTTGAACCCATTTATGATTGCTATCCAAAATATTGATATTTTGGACTCTGAAAATTTGTCTTTTAAATCTTTTGATTCAAAATATACTGTAAAAGTTGCGTATACATCAAAGTTGATTTATTTTTTTTAACGAAAACCTATTACAAAATTTACAAGAAAATAAATTGAGCATTGAGCCATAATGAATAGGTTAACTGAGAGTTTAACTGAAAAAAGGTTTTTTTTTTGAGCGTGCGACGCTACCACACAAGTTAGTGACAAACATCAGGCTTTCAAACGAAAAAATTGGCATTTCGTTGTCCTAATCGGTTTCGGTTACTTGAACCAAAATCGAAACCGAAAACCGAAATTTTCGGGTAACCGACTCGAACCGAAACCGAAAACCGGAAAATTTTCGGTTTTCTGATAAAAACCGAGAACGGGTACCCGAAGCGCCAACCCTAGTTATTTTTATAAATAAAAAGAAAATATATGTTTTTTTTTCTTTTCAGCCATTAATTTCAAATATAACACAAGTTTAATTTTGTATAAACCCTTTTAGCCCTTTAAAGTTTTTACTTCTTGTACATATAATTTTTGCGTAATAATTACGAGAGATGAATTTGCAGACTGAGACTTTTTTTATAAAAAAATAAAACTATTTGATTAGCTATAAGTCAGTGTAAACTGATGCCTTAGAGTTCTAAAAAAGTTTAGTCTAATAAAACTAAGCTGGAAAACCAATTATTCCAATTAATTAAACCATAAATTACTACCGCTATTCTTTAAATTAAGCCTGTAAGCCAGTTTACCTATAATTCTTAATTTTTGACAAACAAGCATATAATCATTTTATTCCGAGGTTTTTTTTTTACAAAATTAAATCACTAACTTTGAATACCCGTATTTTGTATAAAAGCTTCAGATTGAAAGTGGACCTTATTAGTTTGCAAGAACTTATTTGCCGACATAACATTTGCGGAGTCATTTTTGAGGATATAATCTTTGATTGCATTTGCGGCAAGACTTTTGTGGAACAAAATTTGCAGCCGGACTTATGCGGAGAAAATATTTTATATTCTTTTCACACGGACACTTTCTAATAAACAAGCACTCACTCATTTTTGAGTGGTATTTCAGAGTTAATGCCATTTTTGATTTACAGTTTCCCGATGTTTAGGGGTTAAAAATAAAAAGCGCATGTCAGTTTGATAGAGAATATACGGTAAATGGAATGACTTTTACTTATCAAATGACATTTGCGGAAAGACATTAGCTAAAGAAGTTTGCGGAACTTACATTAGAAATAGTTTATTAAGTTTATTAACTATTTTTTATGTGCTTTTAAGTCTAATGACAGAATAAATATATTTAGTGGATAATACTTCGCTTCATAGTAAATGGTTTATTTTGTCATTTTCGCAAATGTCGCATCGTAAAGGTCAGTCTGTAAATGTCCGACTTTTGCAAGACGAAAATGTCGTCACGCCAAAACTTCTTTTTTCGTATTTTGAAGTATGATAGTAAGGTCTTACGTAGTTCAGTACTAATCCCGAGTGCAAAAGTGCCTAGTACATTAGATACAAAGTAAGAAGGACCAATTGCTGCAATTAAAGTTCCAGGCACAAGTGTAGTTAAGTAAGTAATAAGTAGCCGGAGAGCTACACCGAAATAGGCGAAGAAAAAAATCCAAAGTGCGGAGTTTACATCCGCTTTCTGCATTCTCGTCTCTCAATTTTACAAGCGCATTCTATAAATAAACAAAATTTTCAGGGGATAAAAGCATCATGTGCTTTGCTTCTAGCTAATTAATTATCTGCACGCATATGTTGTGTTGAAATATGATGATGTATTAGAAATATTTGTACTAAATATTGATAAAACACATGTAAAGAGCGTAAAATTTTCAGAGCAACTACAGTAAATACTTGAATTTTTGGAAGAACAAATTCTCGTATGATCTAAGGGGTCGTGTTCATAGTCTCTATATATATACACCCAATTTAGTATAACACACTATAGTTGGGGACACATCCTCTTCATTACTACGTTTAGCTAAATTAAAAGGTAAACCTGGTGAAATCTCTGAAGATATTTTTCTTTCACCTCAATATTACAAGGTTCTTGAAAAAAAAAACTGAAATCTATTCAAGTAGTGGTATATACATATGCAGGTCTAGAATATTGCAGTAAAGAGATGATGGCTTTTTACGAAAAAGTATGCAATCATCAAACACAATGCCCAAACACATACTATTTTTCATGCAACTATTGTAGAAGGAGCAAACAGAACTATGAAGGACAGACTTTATAAATATTTTAACGAAAAGGATACAACAGTCATACAAAAAATAATAAATTCTATAAATAAAAGTAAAGTACAACTGGTGTTAAACCAAACAGTGTGACACACAGAAATGCAAAATCACTTTTTGTTAAAATGTATGATCTTGAAGATAAGGACAATAAATATAACCTAAACTTAACGTTGGAGATACTGTAAAATTTGATAAGTATGAGCAACGTTTCAATAAAGGGTTAGCTATATATTCTAATTAAATTTTTTTCATAACAAAAGTGTTAACTGACCATGATCCTGTAGTTTACAGAATAAAATATTTGAGTAATGAGCCTGTAAAGGGGTATTTTTATGAGAATAAGCTAATAAGAATAGCACTTGAGTCTAATTATCAAGTTGAAAAGGTCTTAAAACCAAGAAAAGTAAAAGGTAAGACGGAATACTTTGTAAATTGGAAAGGATTCAGGTCTGCATTAAACAGTTAGACAACTAAGAATAACCTTGTGTAAAATAGGTTTTTACGTATATTTTTATAGTTTAAACACAAAAGTCTCAAAAAACACGCCAGCTTGGTGGGTAATCTTGGAAAGCGTTCAAATGAAATGTTCCTGCAGCTCATAACATGTATCATTTGGAAAAAGAAATTAATAGTTCAAAAAGTGTATCTGAAATGCGTGTTCTAGTAGATAAATAGTCCGATACGATAGGTCTGATAGGAAAGCATCAATGAGAACGAGAGAAACAAAGCAGTACAGTAGATTTTGAACAAGATAGAGAAGCGTCTAAGATTCTTGATTGAGGACAGCAATTATTCGAACACAGAGCAGAAATTAGGCCTATTGTTGTAGCACCTGTTACTAAACCTGAGCCTGAAAAGCCAGCGCCTACGGCTATGAAAGAGCCTGAGATTATCGCGAAGCCTTCTCTAAACCAACTACGTTCAAACCTGTTGTAATACAGCTAGAGAAAAGCAAAGAGTCTAAGTTTATTGTTTCTGAGCATCAATACAGAGTGAAGAAGGTTACAAAACTACCTGTATCAACATCTGCTATTATTCGAATAAAAGAGTCACAAGCTCTAGCAATTGATGAAAATGAGGAAATATGTAATCCTGTTTTCTGATCATAAGTTTAATTATCTGCATGAATACGTTGTGGTAAAATGTGTATGTATGTATGTATCTATATGTATTAAGAAGATTAGTTCTGAAGATTGATTAAACACATGTAAAGATCGTAAAGAGCATATTAATGGACTGAAATGTATGATTCCACTAATCTGTACCGTTATCTGAGTTATATTATAATGAATTGACTTACTCAAAAGATGTTAAGTCATCTCTATTGGCATCTAAAAGCTATTACAACGAAGAACAACATGATGATGCTACTGATGTTGTATTTTTTCAAGAGCTCTTTCACTGCTTGAATTCGATTTGGCCAGTCAATCTCAATATTTGTTTAATAATCTTAATCTCTGTTATCACAAATCAGATGATTTGTTAATGATCCAAAAGCTAAATATGACAATACCAATGTCTATCGTGTTCATCTTTTTTTCTATCAAATTGTTTGCGAAGAAAATTATAGTGCAAAACAATTGTTTTGTTTCAATTGAAGTACAAAAAGGTTGTTTGCAACGTTCATTTCAAACAAAGCATTCAATGGTTCTTAAAGGTTGTTGCCATTCAAATTACAGCCTTTTGATCTCAGAGAACTGACTGTAAACGCTGGTGGGATAAACTATCCTACACAGCCATATAATATTTCCTTCACAGATGATCGTTTGTCATATATGCAAGCTTTTGTTGATATGCATAATGCCTCTGTCCCTCTGAAAACATGACAAATGGTATTACCGTTGACAAATTTATTAGTGGTTGGACCTTCTTTGTGATACCACTTTCATCTACACAGAAAGATTGTGGTGGATTCGAGTTTATTGTATGTATATCGCTACGGTACACAGAGTTCGTCATGCAAAGGTGGAAACTCTTTAATTCTCTCCAAACTTGACTAAGCAAGACCACGCATTGAAGAGTTGCTGCGTCAAATGCAAGAGAAGCTGAAAAAAAGTCAAAATCGTAAAAATACTAAGAATAAAAAATTATAGAAAAAATCGGGGATTATATACGGACAGAATGGATGCGGGTTGTATTGAAAAAATAAAAATTTCCTTGTGATTTTTGGCTAACTTGTATTCTACCACTGCAAATTTCAAAAAAGTTTTCTCTAAGTCTCTATCTCAGTTTTTTTGAAATATTAAAAAAACTTTTTTTTAATTTAAAAACTTGTTATTCAACATGTTTTATTTCAATTAGCAGAAAAAACTGTCCAAGAAAAAGCTTTCTCTGACTCTCTAGCTCAATTTTAAATTTCACCGCAAAATTTTCCCCGCATGTTGGCAAAGATCGAAGGGTTTTTAAGTAGTTGTCAGGCGGGTTGTAAATAAAACAAAGCATGAAATCTTACTGGTTAACTACTTCTGTCCAGGCACTTCTTCCTGGCTTCATCTTTCAGAAATAGTCCCTTGGCAGTTTTCTTGATTTCATTTCAAAAATGGAATGAATCAAGTTTTGGACATAGGATGCGGAGATTTGCAGCTCAATCCACTTTCCTTTTTGAGTATATATGACCTGCCTTATGTCCTTCACTGTGGCAAATTTTGTCGGGAATGAGCTGGATGATCTCCTCTGTTGTTGCTGTTGCTGGGCGCCCACTGCTTCCCCTATCTTTATGATTTCCAGCCTCTTGCTATCGGGCAATTGAGCATATGAGACTGCCTGTTTGGGAATGTTGAGGGCGGTTTCAGACTGCTTGTGCCCCTGTTCAAATAGACGAATTATGGTTGGTCGCAAATCCGACATTCTGAAAACAAATTAAATTAACAAGCGAAACATTTGAGGGCCAAAAATTAATGAAAACATTGGGCGCAAAAAAAAGTTTAATTAAGAAAAACAGCAAAAAGATTGACTGCATAAATTATTTTTCAACCCTCTGCTTCTTCCACCACTGGACGAGGGTCAACTGGAATCCATTTCAACTGGCAGCCCCCAACTGGCGAGCTCCGACTTGCTTGAGTGTTTGACTTAAGCTTTAAGACTTGAAAAAGTTGACAGGTGCTGTGGATGACCTATATACTTCGAAATAATATTGCGAAATACTTTGCTTGTAGTAAGAGTGCCTCATAGATATAGTTATGGGTCAGAAAGCGCGGAGCTCAACACGCTCCTATACCTATGTACTTATCTTTGAAAGTGCCCCATACGTATGGAGCAAGAAGGCGGCATCCTTTGAAGATGCGAAAGTGGGTGCCTGTACTACTGGTTTAAACTCAGCGAAATTTTCAGAAATCACAACCAAAGTATTTAAGATAATTTTTTTCATCATTGTAAAACATGTGCATATTTATTTAAAAATTGTCAAAAAGATTTTAAAAAATGGGTCACCGGCGGGTCACCAGTTTCGGGTCACCAAATTTTGGGTCACTGGTGAATTTTACAACCCTAGGTTCTATTATGTAAAGCTTATAATTATAATATTCAAAAAAATATATATTTAATATCCGAAAAATCGTAAACTGTCTATATTAGTATATCTAAGAACCCTATTTTAATTTAATGTTAAATTAATAATATTATTCGAATTATTTAAAGAGACAAAAACTTTTGAGTTTTTTATTAAAAAATGTTATTTATTTTTAAGTAAAAGAAAACAACCCGACTAATTCACAAACAAACATTATTAATAAAATTATGCGGATCATGAAAAATATACTGTAACAAAATATTAGCAATCAATCAATACATTTATAAGAAAAACTATATGTCACAAAGTAAGACAGACTCTAAATCAATACAAATAATAAGATTTAAAACTAACTAAAAACTTTTAGTCTGAAAGAGGTATTTTCTAACAAAAACAAAGCATAAAAATTTTATTACTTTTTGGTATCAACGTTTTGTACCACACAAATGAAAAGAATCAAATTTTTGCAGAGTGGCTAGCCCTAAAGCCGAATCAAGTCCATTTTTGCCTTGGTCCCCCTGTTGATTTTTTTCGTAATTTTTTGGATTGTGCTTAGGCTCAAGCTAGGCTATCGTACTTTGAAACGGACTCAAACATTTTCTGTGAACTGTAAAACAGTAAGAAAAATATGGTTCAGTCCGTCCTAATTCACGAAAGCCTGCACTAAGCATAAGCACAATTTAAAAAAAAACCACACGAGAGCCAAAACAAAAAGATGAATCGGATGCGACACTAGGGCCGAATGGTTTGAAAGTATGGTTACAAGGTAACCGTTCAAACTGTCTTCTGCAAAACTTTTCCTATTTTAAGTCACTCTTAACGCTTTCTTATGTTTTTCGATGCGCTGAAGACGAAAACCAAAAAAACAGCCACTCCTGAAAATTTTACAAAAATTTTATTTTTGGATGCCTTAGTCACCAAAGCTGATTTTCATAAGATTAGAAGTCATAAAAAATCAGCTTGGTGGACTAAGGCATCCAAAAAATATTTTTGTAATTAATTTAATTATTTTAAACCCACGTGTTACTACGCGCCTTTTTTTTCGTCTTTAGTTCATAAAGACGAAAAACATGTAAAAATGTTAAAATATAGAGGGTTCGCAGAGGACATTGTGAATGGTTCCCTTGTTACAAAGAATGAACTAAACACTAATTTTAAAAGAAATTAATTTAAAAAAATAAGAAGTCAAGAAATATTATGAAAAATTAACAATATCAAGCAATTAGCTTTTTAAAATGGGCGTGAAATTAAAAAAAAATCGATATGTCAAAGTTGTATTTTTGACTATCATTGACTATAATGTTAAAATAGCCTTGAATTTATGCTGCACTTAAAGTAGTTTTACTTTTAATTTGATTTGACTGAGATAATCATTTGACACAGAATTAAAAATGACAAAATGAAAATGTTTTTTTCAATTAATTTGTTGTTTTAACAGTATTCAGGCTACTTAACATGCTAATTTTACAAAAAGTCACGAGCAAAAAAGCTTTAAAACACCATATTGTCCTCTTCATCATTTCTCAATATCACAGTGGGCAAAAAGACTGATGGAGTGCTGTCTTGTGCAACTCCTTCTTCTAGGTTTTCGATTAATGTAGCAGCTGGTGTATGTTGTCTTCTTCTGTGCTGGTTTTGGAATTGTCTCATGTTTCCAATCAAACTATAAGCTCCACTTCCAAGACTCTCTTGCACGTCACTTTTGTCTTGCATTTCACGGAAGAATGACGTATCTTGGAACATTCGCTGGTTTTTTTCCCTGCGTCTGACCACCTCCAACATCTCATCGCCCTCATTCAATAGGTCGCAGTTGCAGTGGGGAGGGTTGCAACAGGGGGCTAATAGATCATCATACTGTCCTAACTCTTGTTTGACTGGCACTATAGAGGCTTTGTGTTTGGCAACCAGCTGGGCAGCAAGCTTGAAAATACCCGCAGATTTGCTTTGGTTGTTGATTGGATACAGCTCGTAGGGGTCTCTTTGTAGGTCATAGATAAGTGGTGGACTGTGGTGAATCAACTGGTTTTCGGGACATGTTTGAGATACATACCTGAACATTGTTTTTAACAGTTTTTAATAACATGTAATTTTATATTATTTACTTTGAAACATGTTATATTTAGAAAAATTAAATATAAAAAAAATATTTTTTGTTATTGCTAAAATTGTTTTTTTTTTAGAAAATAAATATGCACTTCCTTAATTGATTTTTGTTGTTAAAAAAGTCTCAAAATTTATTTTTTTGCTGTAATCGAATATTTTTTAAATAAAAACCGTGCACTTTAATTTTTTTCTTCTTGTTTCCGGTGCGATATTTTAATGTGTAAGTTTCAGGTCTTGCGACCTTTGAAAAAACTGGTAAATAGTTTAAACTATTTGTAAAATGTATTGATCGTTGCAATAATCAATTTGGTTTTTATCATCAATCTCTTTTGTCCTTTGTTCACTTGAAGATTAACTCCTTACTGAAAAAACGGAATTTTTTACACTCCTTTTTAAAATTGTTTGCTAGAAAATCTTGGTAGGCGGACAGCTAGGCGGACAGTTTAGAGAGAAAACAGAATACACCCAAATAAAAAAATTAACTAATTTTATTACACTTACCAGTCTTTCTTGGGTTTGCCCTCAGGACACCATTCTTCCTAAAAAGTATATGATGAATTAAAAAATTTTAAAAATGATGATCTACCAAGTTGGGGTCAGTGAAGTTCTTGAAAATAGGAGAAGTCATATAGTGTATCTAAAATTAAATATAAATAAAAATTGCATTATTAAATATATATATTAAAATTTACTTTAAAGTCTCCGTATCTGATGGCCATCAAATTTTTGTTGCAATAGAAATAAATTGGTCTTCGCTTGCCCACCTTTTCTTGCAAATGGTGCTTTACGTCATTGTAGCGAGCACCGGGGTCGTCTGAATAGCCTTGTAACTCGATCCAAATATCTACTCCGTCTTTGCAACTTTCTTGTTCGAGTTCAGTGGAGTCTCTGTCAACATTGGGACAATAGGTGGATGTATCCTAAAATATACTTTTAGATGAATTTATATCTCAAGTGTAGTTTTTTTGCATACCCAGTTTTCAGGATGACTTAGTTTTTGGAAAGTAGGAAATAGATCTAGCGAAGAAACAATTTCATGTGACACTGCACCTGCTCGAACTGTGCCAGGCATCCAAGTCGCAAATGGGATGCGGAATCCGCCTTCGAATGAATTAGATTTGCCACCTAAATTTTACATAATTGAAGAATTTTCAAGTTATTATTTGAATATTAAAATATATGTGTTAGCAAATAAAAATACCACACCTTTTAATCCAGCAGTGGTGCCTCCATTGTTGCACAACTCTTGGTGAGGTCCATGGTCAGACATAAATACTACCAAAGTTTTTTGCTCTAGATTGTTCTTTTTGAGATCAGCAATCAGCTCGCCTACAGCCCAAGCCATTTCATTGAGATTGTCACCGAAAATGCCTGTAAATAAAACTTCGTTAGTAACAGTTACGTTTTTGGTCAATTAATTTACCTCTCAAAGATTTGTTGCGGAAGTACTCATTAGCAAATTGAGTGCTGTGAACATGTGGAAAAGAGAAGTAGAAGAAAAATGGCTTTTCGTCAATGTCATTCTGCATTCGCTCTTCCAGAAAACGACGCCAATCATTCAACAAATCTTCTGTCAAATTGTCAAATTTGATTGGCTGCTGGACTATCTGATCTCCATTAAACAGAAAGCACTTTGTGGAATTCGGACCTCTTGCATCGTATTTCTTAAAATTAGTCAAATTAAAAAATTATTTTTTAAAGTTTTCAAGTAAAATAGTTTTCACTTTGCAAGAATGGCGACATAAATCAAACCAACAAATCTATAAGGTGTCTCATAAATACTGCACCATTTTTAAAATCTTGTCTTTTACCTTTCTTTGGTAGATTCAACAAAATTTTTATTTACAAATAGTTGTGTTTGTGTAATAATATCCTTTCAATTGGCTCAATTTTTAGATTGTTGGCTAAACCTCGAAACATTTTTAGGGGATTCTCAAGTCTGCGCAAGCCACTGACAAAATTTATTACTAAAAATCGTGCAATATTTATTGTCCACCCTGTAGTGTTAAAAATTATTAAAAAATATAATATATTTTGTGCTATAGTTATATTTTGATTTCAAGCAACCTTGACATAAGGCACTTTTAAATCTAAGGCGATCTTTTAGATATAAGGCACTTTATAGATAGTTATTCTGGGGTCGTTCCCGATGAGAGATTTTATTGTAGTTTGCTTTCTTTGTTAAAAGTACAAACCTAAAGAAGCTTGGAAAAATTTTGTGCGTTTTTGGAAGTATTATTTTCTTAATATGCTCACCATTGTTGTGTCACACTCCCAGCGATTAGTCAGTGGCAAATTCAATCCCACAAAATCAAAGCCTCTTTTAGAAGGAAGATGAGTACCATCTGTTTGATTGTAGGCATTAATCCCCAAGTGCCATTTACCGACCATTCCGGTGCTGTATCCTGAAAGTTTTGAAGTTAAAACACCAATTACGGCTATTCGAACAGACCATTTTTCTTGAGCATTTCAGCAATGGTCGGCTCAGTCTTAGGTAGACCTCCTGCGTCATTCTCCACAAATACTCGTTTGCCACCAGTTATGCCAAGGCGGATTGGAAGACGTCCTGCAATAAAATAACAAATATTTAAAAAAGCAAAAATAAGACATTAAAAATGTATTTAGGAAGCAAATAGAATTTTTAATTTTTTACATTTTCTTACTACAAAATAAATATTTTCGATTATTTTATTATTTTTTGTTAAAGCGGCTTGACTTAAAAAACTGGACAATACTTTTTTCCGACTAAAATACTTTTTACCGACTTATTTTATATTTTTATATATTTATATATATTTTTATATTTAGTTTTTGCCTTAATTTTTCATATGTTTTAGTATTGTCGTGTAGCCCAGGATCCCAGCTTTATAACGAGATATCAAACTAAAGTGAAAGATTTTATAAATGAAGAGAGTTAGTGGTTTTAATAAAATAGATGTTATTTTGTCTCAACTTCTGAATCTCTATATTTCGAAAATTGCACTATATTGTTCAGTGAAGTTTGATACCGTAATATCTCTATTTGAACGGCACTCTCTAATAGAGCGGCCGGGTCGAGGCCAAAACTAGGGGGTAACTCACTTTTTATTGCATTTTTAACGTGAAGTCAAAAACTGCTTGGATTTTAAAAATTAGAGCGGCATGCTGCTCTATTACAGAGAATACGGTAGCTTTTTTAGAAAGCTGAAATCATGGGTTACACTAAAAATTTTAAAATCAAAGGCAAAAGCTCAAAGAAAAATGCAAATATAAAATTAGTCGAAAAAAAGTGTTTTAGTCGGAAAAAAATTATTGTCCTTAAAAATATCTGATTTTTTTCATTCCTATCTGTCAAAAAATTTGTTTCTATTTTAATTTTTTTATAAAAATTTTTAATTTTTTCAAAATCTACACTGTAAAACATTATTAAGCAATTGCACTGAGTAACTTAACAAAAATGTTTACCGGTCATAAATCCAGCTCGACTAGGTGAACACATACTATCTGCAGAGTACGCATTAGTAAAACGGGTGCCTTCTTGTAGCAGAGTGTCTACTGGTGTCCACTCTTGACTTGGATTGCCATAACCAGCCAGATCTCCATAGCCTAAGTCGTCGACCATCAGCACAATAATGTTAGGGCGATCAGTGGTGGCTGGACCCGCTGCTGTGTCTACATCTTTATTTCCTTTGGCTTCTATCAGTCCAATCACAAACAACAGGGAGAAAAAGAAACCAGTGTCCATATGGTCGAAAAATAGCTGCGAATAACCATGCTCAAGTTTTTCTGGTAAGAATATATTGGAGTTGGCGTGTATTTTAGGGATTTCTAAAGAAAAAAATTGTTAAGACAGCTTTTGCACTTTCTATTTTTGATTTTTTAATGGAGATGAGATGCAACTGGCTGATAACCAACCGCTTCCACAGCTATTACAAATATTTATGGTCTTTGCTCAACTCTTTAAATACCTCTTCCTAGTTTTTTTGCTGGTCGCCTAAAAGGTTGTGGTAGTAGTGGCAGAAAAACAAGGCGTGGCTGTAAGATTTGAGGGGCGGTGCTTGGCCATTCTACGACACTTTGTGTACTTGTAGCTTTTGGGGATAACCAGCTGGGAGAGATGTTTTTCTTCCCCACTGCCTACAAACATGTGAATTTCATGAATTTAAATACGGTAGCAATTTTTTTTTAAACCACGCTTAGGATCTTAAAGTAAAAACTTTTATACCATAAGTTTTAGATATGGTTTACTAAAATTTTATATAGTTATTTAAACCCCAACAAGTTTCAAGCCACAAGTTCAAAGATGATATTATGCTCTAAAAACTGGAGGAGAGCTATTTTTTTGTGTATAGGTGAAAATAAATTATCGAATATTTTTTTTATTTTGCAACGGTATTTTTTCAATGAAAAAAACACTTAC
The DNA here is from genome assembly GCA_029231635.1 of Ditylenchus weischeri. NCBI lineage: Eukaryota > Metazoa > Nematoda > Chromadorea > Rhabditida > Anguinidae > Ditylenchus > Ditylenchus weischeri. The sequence goes on from JAMRYI010000548.1 coordinate 89,767, forward strand.
TTTTCTTAAGTTTCCAATAAATTTTTTTATAAAAAAAACACAAACCCCCAAATAAAAATTGATCGAAAATCATGTTTTGGTCAATATTTTGGTCAAAAATTTTTAGCAAGAAAGTTTATTGCAAAAATTACAAAAACGCCTTTTAAAACGGCTAAGATTGGCTTATTCTCTGTCAACTGACATTCCAGTTATCCGGCACCTCGTTTATCCGGCACCCTGAGGTCGGTCCCCAGGAATAACCGAGGTTTTACTGCATTACATTTTTTCACTATAAATATATTTTGCAAAGTCGATTTTTATATTACAAAGGTGAGAAAAGTTTTTTAAGGAGGTGAGATTCCTATTATAAAACTGTAATTTTAACATCTGTGCTTACAAGTTCTCATAACCCTATTTTAATCTGCTATTTTCATTTCCTAAAATCCAACGTCATTTATATCATTATTGGTCTGTTTTTTAAATGTTTCACTACTTTGTTTATTCAAAATTTTCAGTTCTCAATTTCTTGAAAAATGACGAAAATCCAACTTTTTTGCAATTTTTCGGATTTTCGTCATTTTTCAAGAAATTGATTTTTTTGAAAAGTCCGTATCTCAACACTCTGAAATCTGTAACATAGGTTTTGTAGCTCTCGAGCTGCGCTACATTGTGAGGCTAAGATGTTGCTGAAGCGTTTCACCCAGAATTATACTTTTGATCACTGAAAGTGATAAAAACGCTTGCAACTTCTCAAAATGACCTCACAAGTGTTGGGAGCTAAATGTTGATTTATTTAAAATTATGCAGGCAAGTTTTATATAATTTGAAAGAGGAAGACTTGTGCTATGAAACTGTATATTTGGATTTTTAAAACCGGCTCAAAGTTTGTCCCAAAACTTTTTTTTACACCAGTTAAAACATATTACTCATAAGAAGTGAAATTGAAACACTTGCCGGAAAACTATATTTAAGGAAAACTATTTTAAAATCAGAAAATTTAAGGTTCAATTTAAGTCAAATGTGGAATTGGTAGCTCGTGGTTGTTAAGAAAACCTAAAAAACGTAACAATTTTCTCCCCCTACCCCTCCCTTAATCTTCTTAACTGAGATTTAGGTTTTTAAAGTCGAGGGCGGGCGGGTTTTAAGGGTATGTGAGATTTTTAGAGTATTTCCGTAAAAAAACCGAATTTTAAGTGCTGCATTCTCTCCGATGAGCCACTATAAGGTATTTTATATATTTTTTAAATACTTTCTCTAATGAAAGTTTGGGCAATAAGGTATTCACGCATGCTTACTGTATCCACACACAAATCCTTATATGAAAGAGAATATAGGTTAAAGTTTGGGGATTTCAAATCACACAGCGAACAATAACTAAATCGAATCCGGTATACAAACTGTGGTTTCTAAGAAAAAATTTTAAACAAACAAAAAGGTGAAAAATATGCTAAATATATAATTTTTTTCGTCAATGAGGTAAGAATTATTTTTCTGCAGAAAAGAAAAATTTAAACATGTTTAATAAACGTGAAAAAAGGTAAAAAATTAGAGATGAATTGGTAACCGAAATTTATTTACATTTTTCACTGTTTGCAAACTAAATTTTTTTCAAATGCCATAAAGTAAAGTGAGTGGAAAATATTGTAAAATTTTTTTAAAAAAGACCTAAAAGTAAAATGATTTCTATAATCGGGAACTTTTACACGGCCCAAAATATTTTGAATCCTTACATTACGTTTATGTCTATATGTCTATGGAGTCTATCGATAGTAGTAGAGGAAAATGAGGAAAGGTCCATGACAGCTCTGGTATGGACCTTCTGGATTACACCAGCTGAATCCCGTCCAGCCAGTGAACGCAATTCGCCGACTCCATCACGCAAGCGAAAAGGCTTTGAGAACGCTATCCTTGCCACTCTTAACAAGATCAACTCTTCTCCGAGTGTAGAGATCTCCGCAATTGCGAAGTCTGGGGATGAGATATACAAGCGAATCCAGGAAGTAGAGCACCCGAAAACAATCTTGGAGTTCAGAAAAGACATAAACAAAATTCTTAGTGAATACGAAGACTGGCTTGTCAATCAAGAATAATTTATCACTGGTAATCAAAATTAATACTTGTCTCAAAACATACACTGTTAATAAAAGTTCGAAATTTGCATTTACATTTACACTCGTATCGTGAAGGCATAAGTGTAAATGTTTATGGCATCGTGAAGACCCCTTACATTTACACTTACACTTACGTCGTGAAGGAGCCATTAGATAATTCTATGTGACATTTTTGTGTCAGCATAAACAAAAGATTGAAAATAAAAGAGATCAACAAAAAAAGGTTTTCCGCATTTTTCATTTTTACTCAGGGAAGATGATAAAGCTGAAGAACTTTTTTACTGAATTAAATTCAAAGGGTCTTAATAACATCTCTTAAATCACAACTTTAAAAAAAAGAATATACCGTCAAACTCTGTTATAGTGGCATCTTTTTTAAACCACTTTGATTGGCCGACAGGGAAATTCAACCAAACTTACCTCCCCAAAAAGTCAACTCCAAATTAAAAAAAAAATATGCATAAGTCGAGAATTGGCTGCATACATGTTGAAAAATAGAAAAAATTGCGTGGGTAATTAATATGATCAGTTAGACGATAGATTTAAGAAAACACCTGCTCTAGTGAAAAAATTAAAATTATCGTATTATGACGATTTTTAGAATACATGTATAATTTTTTTCTAACCTTTTATTGTTTATCACCCAAAATAATACTTAACTTACAAATTTTTCACAGAAGCAGTAATATTAAGACCACAGTTTGTGAAGTTTAAAGCAAGCTAGCCCAATTTGTGTCTTTTATACAATTTTACTCAAACAAAAAGATCACATTGTCTGAGAAAGTAATCGTCGGCATTTAGCACTTCAAAGACACGAAACAGGGTAAATTGCCGTTTAAATATGGGAACAGGTTGCAAAACTGAGATTGCAGTAAGAAATGGCTGCTCTCTTCACATATCACTACAATATATAGGTGTGGGGAACGCAGATGTGCTAAGTTCATATGCACTGCAAGTAGTAGAACAGTTAGTGGTTGCTGTCCACTGGGAAAATTTACTGTTTTGCTGGTGGTGTATAATATTATTTCAGATTTTTCTGGGCGAGGAACAGGACCATTTAATTGCTGTCGACGCGGGAGATTCTTGATAGAGAGCAAAGAAAGCAATAAAATATGTTTTAAAAAAGTTGATCTTTGAGCTCTAAACACAAGCTGGGAAGATGCACTTTTGGATTTGACGGACCAAATTTCCATCTCCCACCTTTTCACGTAATTACAAAGTTTTGTTTTTGCAAAGTACTAATGTTTGTCAATTCCATTTCCGGTGTCTCCGAATTAAATGGAATGACATTTGCGTATGTTTTTGCAAAAAATTATGCATTGATGCCATTTAAATGCTAATAAGACTGTAGCTAGTTTAAAGAAAAATACCGAAAACACCACTTTTTGAAATCGAGATTTTTTCAGCTGCCTAAGCTTGTTTTTTGCAGAACATAACACTCACAACCCTTTTGATGGGCAATGTAGCCTACGATGCTTTGGCAAGTTGAAAAAAAGACAATTTTATTAAACACTTATTTTAAAATACAAAAAGCAAGTCATTGAATTTGTAAACAATTTTTTATTCGGATTTTGCTTATTTTAGCTGAATAATGGCTTATCAAAGACTGCTCGCAATTTGTCGGCTAGTTAAAAAAACACAAAAGCTCAAACTTTCTACAAAATTTTCATTAACCAATAAAATAAAATCAATTGTCAAGTGACCAACTTTTTTAGACCAAAATCAGGTTTTTTCACCGGTTTAGTCTGTTTAGTTCTGTGCTTTAAGTTTGCATTCGATTAACACGGGAGAGGCCGTGTGTACTAAACTTTGTGCAGAAATTCACACTGAGCACGATAGCTGAAAAAAATTCTGAAAGAATAGGGATTCGAACAGGTAAAACAGCACTTGAAAATCGGCGAATTTCGTCGATTTCCGACCACCTAGAAATGAATGGTACTTGCTCTAATTTATGTGTCACCTGGGCTTGTAATATCTCAAAATTGAGGACGGGATGAGATCTGCCTATTGCACATATATTTGTAGCATAGTGATCATAATTTCACAAAAAAATTTCGATTTTCCTTTTAAAAGACAGTTTTCGGAAATTTTTCCTTTTGAGACAACAAACATTCAAATATGTCGCGACTGAGACTTTTCGAAAACTGGCTTCTCTTATGCTGTTTGTCCCAGCACTATAATATGTCAATCATGTACATATATTGATATATATAATATATTGATTTTTGTTTATACCGTAAATACTCTAATAAACTGGCCCCTTACAGTTAACTATTTTCAAATTTGTTTTGCTTTTTTAACCCCAACAAATTTCGGTTTTGGTTAATTTTGCCATGCACCTTTATCTGAGAAGACTGGATGCCATGAATGCTTCTGTCAGCACTCATGTGGTACCAAAATAATTCTTAGGAGTTGGCACGTCTATTGCAATCTTAACCTTTGTCGATGCACTCGACTGGGCTGGGCTAGATTCTCGGGAAAAGTTCAGGTGGAGTATCCAACTAGACTTTCGTTAATTACTCAGAAATTCTTTAGTCAATCGTCAACTTTTGTGCTTTTTTGCTTTTAAAGCCCATTTGAATGCATTTGGGAAAGTTTAAACCAAAATTTTGGCTTCACAAAATTCGGGTTTGAAAACCACGTTGTACCCCCTTAAAGGACCCTGTCTCTTCCTTATCATGAGAATTTCAAAGGTTTGAATGCGCGCGGGACCACACGCATTTTGTCAATAATATTTTCGAATTGTTTTTTGATTGCTTTTATTGTTTAGAAAATAAATTTGTAAATTTGTTCAAAACTTAGAACCATTGACTAGTCGAGTCCAACGTTGCTTGACAATGCCAGATCGGGCAAGTAATGCGACTTTCACTTCTCCACACTTGTCACTGTCACAATGAGACTTATATCAACCAGAATATAGCGTTTAAAATTCAAAATGCAAACAAAAAATTGATTCGAAAACATTATTGACAAAATCTATGTGGTCCCGCGCGCATTCAAACATTTGAAATTGCCATGATAAGGAAGAGACAGGGTCCTTTAATGTTCAAAATGACCAAATTTGCGGGTCAATTTCGAATTTATTTTGAAATGTGGTCTAAATTGAGATATTGCAAATTTTATTTAACAAATAACATGAAAAAGAGATAATTAAAAGAACGACAATTTGTTCACAGAAAAATAAGAGAAACATTCAAATTCCATACAAAACAGAATGCCACAGCGAGTTTGCGATTTCTGAATTTTGACACACTGTAGCCCAGGTGTACATAAATTTGAGGAAGTACCACTCATTTCTAGGTGGTTCGGAATAGACGAAAATCACCAATTTTGAAGTGCTGTTTTACCCGATCGAATCCCTATTGTTTCCAAAAAAATTTCAACTATCGTGCTTAGCGTGAATTTCCGCGCAAAACGCATAGTTTAGTACGCACGACCTTTCTCGTGTTAATATTTGGATTGATAAGTTATCTTAGAACGCAGCTGACTTGCTTAACCAAGACATTTGCCAATATGGTAACTCGCTAACGAATCACATTTGCTTGTAGCCTAAACCAGGGCTTCCAACTCAACTTTTCCAAAATCAGTCATATCTCTAAAAAATCAGATTTTGGGTCTAAATATCAGATTTTTATGAACACCTGTTGTCTAAAATCAACCTTTTCTGATTAATCAACTCAAATTGCAGCCCTGGCCTAAACTAATCAAAAGTAAATTTTATCATTTTAAGTATCTTGTTATAAAATTTTGCAAAACCAGGTGCTTTCTATCATCTATCTTGTTACTAGAAAAAGATGTTAATCGATAAAATTTACCGTTGTTAAAATTTTTCTAACGGTCAGTTTTTTAATAAACAAGTTTGAGCGGTATTTGCTGTTTTGCAATTCCAGTTCCAGCTCTACTTCAGGATCAGCTTAATTTTTCGCATTGGTGCTTCAAGCTGATTTTCAATGAAAAAATTACTTTACTGTGTTTTGCCTTTGAAAATATCTGGCAGTAGTGTCAAACAAAAAGCTATCCTGCGGAAATTTATAAAATAATTGAAACAAAAGTTTTAAAAGTTAAATAATTTAAATTCAGTGTATCCATATTGGACTTGCTTACAAAGTAAATACATTTTTATATTGTGTAGTTAAAATGCATCAGATAATCTATTGACTTGTGCCATATATGCCATTATTAAGTAGACATCCTTTTAACCCTACTATATGTGATTTTGCTAAAAAAACTAAAATAAGCTTTAGACCTCCATGTTATACTGTAAATCCACCATCTCAAAATAAAATAGTTGTTCTACTTTAAAGTTGTCTTTTGTTAACTTGTCTACGAAAAAATTCTCTCACGTCCTGAAAACTGAAAATAGCAATCTTTTATGGATTATGGCAGCTACGAAATAAAGCGGAAAGTAGTATTTGGTAAGTAGCAAAATCGGCTTTTTCTATCAAGAAACCAAACATTAGCTATTAAAAAGTAGAAAATTAAAACACACTTTATTTAAAACGATTTTAGACCTATTAGCACCGCTCATCAAGGAAAGTAACGCCTATTTGTTTAAAAAAGCTGTCGCACTTCCGGCTCAACTATTTTTTTCTTGACACATTTTTCAATGAAAAGCTGAATTGGGCATTAGAATTCGTCAAAAATTACCGGAAAAAAGTAATATCTGTTGTTTGTACAATTGAGAGATTTATTTTCAACGAAAAGTCTGAGCCGATAACTCTCTAATTTCTAGTGTGTTAAGGTATATTTTTATAGAAATTTGAATAACAAATAATTTTTCTAGCGTTGACAATTGTTTTAACAAGGAAGTAACAAGATAAAAAATTTCAAGACTTAAGCAGTATTTATTAAATCAGATAGGATAACAAACTGGTGAAAAATACACTGTGCAAAAGTTTAATACAAAACACTCGCAAGTGAGTCAAAATCGGCTTGACAGTTGAAATGAGTCTGCACGGGGACGGGAAGGTTTGTCCGCCATGATTTGTATGAAAACAAAAAACAATTCTTTAGTAAGAGACTTCACAAAAAACATTTGAATTTCTAAAATTCCCAGTAAAATCAGCCATGATATAATGTCCTGACTTTTTGAATGGGCGCCTTTGAAATTTTAGTTATTTTTAAGACAAAGTTGTTATAATTTACTCTTATATTGTAAAGCAAGCTATGAGGGAAAATTTGGTAGATCGAATGCATTTTTCCGCGAACATATTCCTCATGGACGTAGCCAGGGTGAGGATAACCGAGCTTCAGCCCATCAGTGAATTTTTTCGGAAAACATTATTAAACAAAAAACAGCGTGAAATTCGAAAACGGTGCAGATAAAATGATCTCTGAAGGGGCTTTAGCCCAAAATTTAGTTACGTCTCTTTTTTTCGACCTCTGAAAAATCAGAAAGTTTTGTGGCCGATCTCGAATTTTTTATCAACTAAAATCTGAAGAGCTAGTGGGAATTAAAAAAGTGAAATAATTGGCGATGTAAATATTTGCTTTGTGCTAAGATTCAGCTCCTCAAAGTAGAGGGGGTAACTTATTAGAGCAGGGTGTCCTACGAGAAGAAATACGATGATACGAAATACTATCATTTTTTACTTATAAAATTGTTCTGTTGAAATCTTGTTACCCAAAATGAAAGTTGACAATTGGCTATTTGTAGAGAAACATAAAAACTCATTGTAATTAGCAGATTTCTCAACTAAGTTTCTTAACTATTTCTTAAATTAGTTGGTCCCGTTAACTACAAATACATCAAAGCTCACAGCTCAAAAATTAAATATTCAAATATTTTTATTGCTCATTGTGGAGATTTTAAAGAAAAACAAAAGCAGGTTCTGTGACTTATTTATTTTATAACTCTGCTTATTGTCTGTTTATCATGCAGCAAAAGCGAATTTTGTATAAATCCAGCAATTTAAAACTACAAATGAATTTGAAAAACACAAATTTCGACGCTAATGCCGTATAACCCGGCATGAATTCGTTATCCGGTAACCTCCCGAAATTGTGTTTTGACTGCTTTCTTAGACATTTCCAGCTGTGAAACGTATGAAAAATGGGTTTTCAGGTGGCGGAAAGGCATTTTCCGAAAAAAAATTACGTTCATATTTCTTTATTCGTAATGATTTTTTGGTCAAAAAGTCGATTTTTTCGATAAAAAAAATTCTGAAAATGCCTTTCCGCCACCTAAAAGCACGTTTTGTGTAAGTTTCAGTGCCTAAAACGTCTTAAAAAGTGGTTAAAATACGATTTTGGGAGATTACCTAAAAAAGAACTTTAGCCTATAACCCAAGCCTATAACTACAGTCGAAAATCGCTAGAACATAACTCAAGGCACCGGCTAAAAATTATGTTCTAGCGAGGTTATGTTGTAGAGAATTATGTTATATAGAGGTTTATTTTACAAGTATAGGTGGAATACTACTATATTTATGTTCTATCGAGTTTTTATTAAAATTTTGTACCGCCACCTGGGTCCCAACATGCGAGTACCCAACTAGAACCTGCATACCACCATTTGGATACTGATACCTGCATTTCAACATTTAATGACTATCAGCTGGGTACAACTATCTGTTCTAGGTACCACTACTACCACCTGTCTTTCTCATATATCGCAATTTTGTTAACTAACGGGTGTCCCATAAGTACTTTAAAGCGTATTTTTAATAACAATTTTTATTTCAGAAAAATTTCTAAATATACAGATGTGTAGCCCATTCGCTCAATGATATGTAAACTTATGTTATTCGCCAAACCTATGTTTGTACGAACAAAGAGAAGAATAATTTTAGGACACTTTAATTACTTTTAACTTTGCTTCTCAAGGATGTTTAACTTAAGCTTATTTAGCACACAAACTGTTTTGAGCATGGGGATTTGAGACCAGCCATGGCGCAAAAGCAAAGCGTCTGGAAAAACCAACCCAAATTGGATTGCTGAAAACTATTTCAAACTCCCATTGGGGTAACAATCCAACCATTGCCACCAACTTCTGATTTGAACTTCATGGATTATTTTGGCTGGCCCTACTTACAGTCAAAAGCATGCATTGAAGGCATCTCTAAGAGTGGGATAACTATGATTCAAAAAGCTATTGACAGCTTTCCTAAACGTCTTAAGAAATGTATTGAGGCTAAAGGTGGCCATTTTGATGATTAATTATTTGTGTTTACATATCATTCGAAAGCAAATGGGCTACACATCTGTATATTTAGAAATTTTTTCTGATTTAAAAATTGTTATTAAAAATAAGCATTAAATGGGACACCAGTTGATTTACTTATCTGGCACACCTAGTCACTCTGCTGGCATAACTATTCACTCACCTACCCTAGCTAACCAACCACTTTTTGTACCCACCCAACTAGCATACTTTTAAAAAAAAGTTTGCGCCAAGATCATGCTTTGTTGAGGCTTTCCATCGATTTCAAGGCGAGAAGCGGGAATACTCAAGTGGTGGCCCCGGTGGTGCTACCGATGTGGAGGTACTCAGCTAAGGTTATGATTATCAGACATCCTGACTGAGGACAAACAGAGGATGAAAATCAAGTAATAATCCTCAGAACTCAGGTCAGGACATCTGAATATAGAGTAGATTTAAAAATTTATGTTATAGCGAGAATCAATTTGTCGACTGGGAACGGAAAAAATTATATTGTAGCGAATTATGTTATATCAAGGGTCAGTTTGACTTAGTTTATAATCAGACCAACCAAATAAAAAAAAGTTATTTTTAGCGAGTTATGTTATAGCGAGGTTCGACTGTACAACTATTTTTTGCTAGAACCGGATAAAAACGAAAACGTATTTAAATATAAACATTTTTGTCCAAACAAGGGAGAGCCGTGATTCATTGCGTACAAATGCTTATAATTTTTTTTGTACACTTTAGGGTCTCAGAACACATCAAGTAAGAACACTAGACTTGTTCTTAACAGGTACTAAGGTAATTTAACCTAAAAGACAGGGTTGTGACTTTCGCTCGAATTCATTATTCCGCAAATGATCGCGCGAATACTTGCGCAAATATTTATTAGAACATTTTGTCTGTGCCTACTTGTTTTTAGAGCATTTTAGACATGCGTTTTGCGGTACATTGATTTATTGGGATGCACTTTTCAACATAGATCATTTTGAAAATATGAGTATGTATTTTGTTTGAATGTTGATTCCCAACCCAGTGAAATAAAATTTAGGAAATAGCTTATTTGATAAGCTTACAACATACCGAAATTGTACGGTCAGATTCAAGTCTATTAAAAGTGTACATTCGCCCTTCATACGAATATTTTTTGCCACTTTGTGTAGGGAAATCCCAGGACTACTAGATGATAAAAAGAGTTTTACACCTTGTAAACACAAGTCATTCAGAAAATTAAACTGACTATGCACAACCCTGCTTTTAAGAATATGACAATCTTAAGAAAAATTTTAGTTTGCACTTTTAGCATGGTCGATTTGATCTACCTCGCTGTCAAATATCAAATGCCTTTCACGACAACGAAGATTTTAACAGCAAAAAAAGAAAATATATTAATTTTGTTGAAATGTTAGTTGTCTCGAACGGAATTTGAATTAAGACAATGAGCTAGACTTTAAAGAGCAGTCTCTAATAGGCAATCTAAATAGGCCATGCTGAAGACGAAACCTGAAGAAAACCTGGATTATAGAAAAGCAAGCAGACAGAATAACATTTACAGCAACAAAAATGAGCGCATCCTTATTTAGAAATAATCCCAATTAGGATATTTTAACTAAAGGATCTTAATTAGGATGTTTTATATTTAAGGATAACAATCAGAATATTTTAGGATGTGTATCCTAGCAGGTTTTTTAGGAGCAAATAGGATACAAAACATCCTATTTTATCCCGATTAGAATAAAATTTTCATCCCTGGTGACAGTTCAAATGTTCAAAAACCTGTGTCACAAACTCAAAGTCTTTGACTAAGTGAAACCAAGTCTGAAATCAAATATTTGACTAAATATAATTTGAGTGGAATCGGTGCGTAAAAATCACGCCGGCCGGACTGGTTTATTCTGAGTCTTCATAAGACAACCTAAAATCATATTTTTTGTTTCGATGTTTCAGACCCGGAAAGGGTACCTGAAGGTACCCCAAAAATAGACTTTGAACATAGTTTTATTGATTGTACCGCAAACAGAAACTCTGGTATGCATACATTTTTATGTATCCAGAGTCACTATTGAGTGATTTGTGTCTAAGTTATGTCTGTACCAGGAATCCCAACCGCAAGCCACTAAGCTCCCTTACCTGCGAGATAAATCGAAACAAGACCCACAATCAAAAATGGATATAGATTCTATTTTTGCTGAGCTCCAGTTAAAAAAACACGTAATATAGAATAACAACTGACATTTTTCCTTAGTCGTCTAGGACGAAGAGTCAATTTATCTTATTAAGATGGTTTTCCGCGCATTAAATTCCCTTTTCGGCTGAAAAAATAAATAGAAGTCCAGGAAGGCCAGCAAGAGCGAAGAAGAGAGCCAGAATTTTAAACCGAAATCTCTTTATTTTTTTATCTGATCTATCTTTGCGGTCTTTACAATTTCGCGCACTGATTGTTGTGTAATCAGTGAGTGGACTAAATATGCTCTTTTAATTGAAAATTTAAAACTGTAAATAGATTTTCTGCAAAAGTTGATGAACACGAAAACGGTTGACTGTAACGATGATTCAGCCTGGTGTATTTTTTCATGGGAATTACAACTATCCCAAAATCAAGTGTAAAACTGATGAGCAATCGCCTCAGATAGCCCAATCTCCGATAACTCTTTGAAAACGACTATGGTTTTTTCTTCAGGCCGGTTAGTAATAAATTAAAGATTATCAAAGCTTTTGAGAGCACAAATTTGCAAGGTGAAAAATTACACTTGAGATTGTTTTCTCAAAAAACCAAATTTGTAATATGCTAAAATATGTAATATGCTAAAAGGCATAAATACATGCCAATTTTAAATCTAATAATTTACTCTTATTAAAGCAGAACATAAGCCTTGAATAAGTAACTACACAAAGTTTTTATTTAAAAATCCTTATATACACAAAGACTATGCTATACTATAGTTGTTTTCTAACCTTTTCTTTTTCAAATAGCCTCGAAAAAAATGTTAGGTTAGGAAATGGTTCCATTCCGGCACATGCTCTATCCTGTTCCATATTTATGGCGATTCCTCTGTATTCATCCACGAGTTCGGCCTGTCAAAAAAAAATTATAAAATAAGTTAATAAAAAAAACTAAATAATGTATACCTTTTTCTGAGAATTATAATGCACTTTATAAGTTACTTTTTTAATCTCCACAGTAAATGGGGACAAATCTTTGATTGATTTAGTTGTGGGCAACTTTTGAAAAGTAAAATTCTTTCCATTTTTTCTTTGACTTGAAAGAATTTTGCAGTAATCCGACATTGTTGTGGACCAAAATTTTTTCTTCTCTTTAACGGTTTGCTCCATTAGGACAGCGATTGAAGAATAAAGAATCAACTTGTTTTTGTCAGCTTTAAGTTTCTTAATTATAGTTTTGAAAAAAGAGTCTATTATTGGTTTTGAAAAGGCTTTTTCTCCAGCTCTCCACTCCCGCATTTTAAATCGATCAGTGGAAGGGTGAGACTGTTGGTCTAGTTTTAGTTCCAATGGATCCAAAACAATAACAAATTCGGCTAGATCTATAGCTTTATTCATTAGACTAATTGTGTCTTCATTCCACAAATTAGATCGGGAATTCATAGTAAAGCTGAACTTTAAAGGTGCATTTTCTTTTGGAGAAGAATCTCCTTTCACAGGTTCTGAATCAGTTGTTGAAAGTGAGGCAGTGTTAAAATGTTCGGCTTTGACTATTTCAGCAAATTTAACAAGTCTTTGTAAAACAAAAAGTCTTCGAGTATTTTCATCTTCTCTTCGTTTTGATCTATCTCTGCGCTCTTTTTGATCTGGCGTTTTTAGTAATGTGTAATTAGAGCGGAGACTAAAAATATTCTTTTAATAAATATTAATGAGCTGTAAAAGAAAAAAATTGGAAAGTAAGCGTGGAAGAAGCTGTTAAGGAGATAGTTTTGAGTTCTGTGCAATCCAAATTTCATCTTTTTTAAGGGAGAGGAGTTAATTTGACATGAAAATCCCAACAAACTTAAACATAATGAAGTTTTTTATTTCGTCGTAAATAATTGGTAGAGGGGTTTTTGGGGTTTTTATGTCAAATTTTATCAACCTGAAACCCATTCGAACCTGAAACCCAAAAACAGCAAAACCCAACGCTTTACCACAAAACTACAAAGTTCGAGTAACAGTCGCCAAACGGACAGCTTGCAAAGCCGTGGCTGAACTACTGGTAATCGACCCATTTTTTTCAACACGCAAGTAGCTCACTCCCTTCAAAACAAAAATATTTAAAAAACTTACGTTAAATTGATTCCTTCGTAGCCAGCTACTCTAGCAAATGCAATCAACTGGTCAACATAACCACTGATTGTTTCTTCGTTCATTTTTTCATTAGGTCCGTTCAGTAAAATAGAAGTAAAGTATTCTTCTAGACCAAGGTAAAACTTCGTTGAACCTTTTTCAGCATGTTTTACTGCCTCTCTTGCAATCACTAGTTGTTCAAAGCTAAATAATGGCTCCCATTGTTGAGTGGGAGATGCTTCTTTGGGCACTCTTCTCGCACGCACATTCAACCAGGTGTCTCGAATTACGTGGGTGAAATGCACATTACCGTTTTTCTTGTCTGGTTGGGTGATTTTCTCTAGTTGTTGATCAGTTAGACGAATATTACCCGGAGAAATACCAATTAAAAACTTTGTCGATTTTTCCGTTGCTTTTGGAGTAAAAATCTGCTCTGTTGTTTTAGCTGGTATAACACGGCATTGGCATAATGCAGTCAAAGCGATTAAGAATAGAAGCCAATAAAAATAATTTGTAAGTTTCATGTTAAAAACACAATAAACTAGTTTAAGAGTATTTATTCACGTATAGAACAAAAGATTTAGTATTCTACAGCTCAACCCGAATTCAAAACCTGAGCATAGCTACAGAAATACAATCGATGTTACAGACAACGAGGACTGACTTGCGCAACCCCTTAGCCCAAATTTGGTTACAAGGATGCTTTTAGATTGTGAAGAAATAGAGTGGTTGTGTTGGCAAGCAATGAGATATAGATGCAGAGAAAAATTGATTTTAGGCTGTGGCAGCGTTGTCTTTACAGACCAATTTTGCGAAGAACTCGAGGGGACTTCAAATGTGAAAGAAAAAATTTTCTGCGGTACGTATACAATGTATGCACACGCTCATATGTTATGCATGCGCACGAATTTTTTTTAACTCAAAGAACACAAGGGTTGAAGTACAATAAATTTTTTGTAAAGAAGCAAATGATCAGTTTTATGACTATATCCAGCTAAACGTCACTAAAGGTATGTCGAGAAAAACTAAATTTTGATAGTTATATTTTTTCTCAATCTTATATGTTTTTTCTAATTATAGAACACCATCCTTCTCCACTACCATCCCCGGGTCTATAATTTTTCAACTCTCGTTCGAGGGGGTCTATAATCTGAGACGAGTCCATAATTATAGACGGGTCTATAGTTAGAGAGAATTTGGTAAAAAAGGGTAAAATATCGATTGGTGACTATCGATTGGTGACCGTATCGATTGGTGACTATCGATTGGTGACCGTATCGATTGGTGACTATCGATTGGTGACGATTTTCATACCGAGATTTCATACTGATATTATATTTCTCTTCGTTATTCTGTTTCTACTTCTCTTTTTGTTTCGAAAGTTTCGTTCTCTTTCTGGCTTAAATCGCTGATTCCTCGTTAATTTACTGCCTTTTAGATGGCTGCTCTGTCGCTAACTTACTCGAAACGCGTTGGAATGAAGAAGCTAGCGCTCACGCCTTGCCTGGACAAGCACATCTGCTGATGTGCTTTACGTGGTCGAATCGAGGGAAGAAGCCTAAAAGAAAGGATGGAGTTCAGCTTTGCTATTTCGTCTGCTCGGGATGCCGGTCGCTGGTTGCTAAGGGGCTAAATGTGCATGACAATCCACTTCCAACAATGAGGGCCGATCTCACAAGCAACACCTGGCTGGATGCGGTGCCAAACAACGAGCACTTTTGTGAGCCGAGACTTTTGAGCGAGGTTAGTCATTTATTTTTACTTTTTTCTAGAGTTTTGCTTACATTTGTTTTTGCAAGTTTCAGGTGACTGGAAGGAGCATGCAAGCAGAGTTGGCAAGTGGCACGCGTGAAACTGTCTCTTCAGCTGCTGACCGTAAGATTGTCGAAAAGTATTACGCCGTTCCAGAATGTACTCCTTCATTATTTTCGTTCATTCATTTTTTATTCTCTTGTCGTGTTTCAGCAACGATGCAAGAGATTCGGGGAGCTGCCTGTGCGAACAGGAATGCTACGTCTCAAGCTTTGGCACGAGCCCGCAAAAAGCAATTTCCGGTGATTGCAGAGTTTGGAGACCTTCAAGAAAATGAACACTTTTCGGTGAGATGCACGCTAAGGGGGGGAATCGTTGCCGACAACAATGAAAACCAAGGGAAAACACTTCTTTTGTTTGTAGGTAATTTAATGTTAGTTTGGATGTTTGGTAAATAGCCATCAATTATTAGATGACTTAATGTTGATTTTCGCCACAATCATAACCTGATTGCTTCGTCGTTCGAGGATATCGTGTGATGGGACCTTCAAATACGCTCCATTTGACTCTTATCAGATCTACCGCATTTTGGTTTGTGAAGCAAAGCATTCTGTTCCACTTGTGATTGCCTGATGAAAACAAGACGAAGAAGTCGTATAACACTGCTTCTTGAGACGTTTCAGGTTCTTCATGTTCATGTTCAGGTTCTTCCTGTTCTATTGCAATAGCATCCAGATTGCCTGACAACAATGCCAAGACCTGAAGACATTTTCATATATTGTCATTGTCACTTGAAGAGTAGAATTCAGGTTGTACAATCACTACTTTAAAAGTTTTCCTAATCTTTCGAACATTTTCCAAAGCAAGAAGTGTGGGCATAGCGAGCGTAACACATTTAATCGTTAACTCGGTTAATTTTAAACCCCGGAGTAAAAGTTAAAGATAAACTTACCGACGGAGCGATCAGAGTGGACGGAGCGAGCAAACCGGGCGGAGCGAGCAGAGCAGGCGGAGCGTGCGCAGCCTACGAATTGAATCGTAAAATCGGTAAATTAAAATTTCCACAAAGAAAAAGTTAAGACAAACTCACCGACAGAGCAGGCGGAGGGAGCGAAGCGAGCAAAGCAATCAGGGGAGCTGAGCGGCGATGTGGGCTTTTCGATTTCTCGGTGTGCCAGCATCATCGTTTTCGTGCTCAGAGTCACCACCGTAGTTAGTGATAAGATCCATTTATGCTGCAAAGCAATCATTACACCACAAAGAGAAAAAATACGCGAGCACATTTTCAAAACACGCGCTGAAGTTTTCGTCTGCACTGAACAAACTCATTCTAATTTCTGTTCAGAACAATGTTGATTTGATTTTCACCATGCGCCTTTATTGAAACATGCACCTTTATTGAAACATGCGCCTGTATTGGAGCATGCGCTTCTATTAGAGAAAATACGAAAATATAGGCTCTTCATAGAACGGAGCTAAATTCGACATGTCCATCTTGATAACCAGATAACTGAATTTATGATAGTGACGGAAATGAATTATGAAGTGGAATAAATTCGAGAAAATTTTGAAAACAATAGCATTTACAAAAACCCTAGTCCGAAAAAATGATCGTAAGAGGTTTTATCATAAAAGCTAAGACACCCGCCGGTATCGCCAAAAAACAGGCGCGAATTCAAAAAAGTTTTCGTTCAAAATTTTTTCTTTTGAGATTTTCCCACAAAATTATCAAGTTGTAAACCATCAACTCAACATTATCAAAAATCTCAGATTTTTTCACAGCAACTTTCAAATATAAAAGTTAAAAGTCCTCCGCCGTTAAAAGAGCTTTCAAATGAGTACAAACTTGCCTAATAACATATTTCTCAGAAAAAAGTTATAGCTGCAACAACGGGACCACACAAAAGTGTACAGACGGAATGAAACCAATCCCCCCCTCCCAAATACTATATAGAGATTCTTAAATTAAGATACTTCAGATCCAGCCCTTTAACTAGCAGATCTCACCGTTAAGATTTCGTGCATTAACAGGGCTATATCATAAACCTTGCAAAAAATTTGAGATTCAGGGCTGATCTTTCATCTATTAACAAAAAAAATCTTAAAAATATACAAAGTTCTTTTTGTACCCCAAACAAGTATTTTAGTACTAGAATAAGGTGTTTTGGTACTAGAAAAGTGTGCCACCCATTGTTTATCATTAAGTATTGAAAACTATTTTGAGTGCTGATCAAAAACTTAAATTCTCATAGCTACAATTTTTAGAAGTCACTTTTCACGGCTAAATAAAAAAAAAATTCCAGCTTTTGAACAAAAATATATATTTCTTTGATTTATTGTGGGCAGTTTGTGTGAAATAAAGGTGGGTGAAGGTCCAACACTGTCTTTTACAAACTATAGCATTATTGTTAATTGTTAATTTATAGCTAGGTCTTCACGTTTACAAATTTAGAATATGTCTGATTATAATGATTGTTTGGCTGCTGAACTACTGGCTAAACAAATTTTGCCGGATTTAGGAGACATATTTCAAATATTTTACTCCTTTGGCACATTATTAGTTCTGATTATTTGTATCTGCAAGTATAAACAATACAAAATTCCTATACATCCTAATTTTTTGGTTTGTCATTGAATTCATTTAATTTTATATATTTATTAATACATCAATATATTTTATTGGATAAATTTTATATCTGCCTCATTATGACTTAAAAGTGGGCGCTACTTTGATATACATCCATTCCCCCAACGAACAGCTACTTTGATAACTCCGGATATACTTCCTGCTAAATAAAAGCCTAGAAAAGCAATTTAAAGAGAGGACAAAGGGCTGTATAGGGAGGTGAAGGGACAAAATAGGGGCCACTTTAGGGTCCTTCAGGGCCCACTGGCAAAAAATAAAAATGCTGAACATAGTTTTGAATACTCATGCCTACCGCATATAGAAACTATGTATGCATGTTTTTCATGCATCCAGAGTGCTGGGGAGTGGTGTTGGTATATTAAAGTAGCTTGGGAGAGGGGCGTGGAGTGTGGTTGTTGGGCGGTATATTATATCATATTAGCTAGAAGTGCCTTGTTTTTTGAGTTTAAGTCAAAGAGGCAAGTATCTTTTTAAAGTGATAACACCATCAGATAGCCCTGCGAGTTATTAACGACGTATAATTTGCTATAACTTCTTCGCAAAATGTAGAGCTAAAAACGATGAAGTATATGAAGCAAGTCGGAAAAATGATTTGATTTATATTTTTATTTATTTTTGCTACATTTTTCAAAGATGATGCAACAAATCATGGGCTATTTAAAACTAGAGTCGCAGGGCTACTTGACGGCGTTATCACTGTTTGTTTTGTTGTTTAGATACTTGCTTCCTTGACTATGAGAAAAAACAGCACTTTTCAGCCAAAAAACAAGGCACATACTTGTCCAATAAATACTAATTACTAGTTACCCTGTTTTATTCAAAAACACCTTTGCACAAGACCTTATTCGACGCAAGCAAACCTAAGATTCAATATGTCACCGTGGTCAATTTGCATATAAAATTTCTCTTGAAATTTAGTAGGTAATGCCTACTTTTAGGCTGTTTTAACATGTTTTTCAACTTGGGCCGTAGAAAAAAGAGACTCTAAATGCATTTTATGATCAAGAGTACTTCTCGGAATCATGTCCAAAGTAAGTGAGTGCGCACATCTCTAACTTTCAAGCTCCCGAGCGCATGGAGTTGAGATGCGCACACACACATACCTTATACACAAATCACTCTAAAGTGTTTCTGGATGCATGAAAAAAGCATGCATATCAGAGTCAGGACCCAGTATTGAAAACCATATTGAACATTTTCATTTGGGTGTTGGGTGTATATGACACTAGTGCCACTTTTTCAATGGTCCATTATGACTTTATGCAAATAAGACTTTATGCAGAATTACTATATCATTAGTAAAGACCAAACTAATTAGCATAGTTTTAAAACACAATCGGAAAAAAAGTAAAAAATAAATCAAACTTTGGGCGATCTATTTAGATGATTGCAGCAAACCTAATTTTTTTGTACATATACCATTCTGTGGGATCTATCGCAATATGCATGCGCTACCAGGTACTATGTTCACATAAAAAATAATTTTACTGTCTTTTTTCTTGTAGTTTGTGATTCATTACTACAAAGATCCGTGTGAAATACTCACACCAGTGTGGCTAAATGTGCTATTGTTGTCAACACAATATATTTATACCCAAGCGTTTATTCTCTCCCATTTCGCTTTAACCACAGAAAGAATTAGAGCAACAATTGCTTTAAAGACTTATGAAACTCAAGGTTTCCGCTATTCTATTTTCTGTCTAACAATTGTGGTAATTTTTTTCACTATAAAACTAATGAGACTATGCACTAAAATAAGTGAAAAATAAGTTAAAGACTTGCGGTGTACAACAACAAAAGACATATACTCTGCTTACTAAAAGTAGAAAACTGGAAAATTTTTCAGTAGCAACTTGAAACCTAATAATTGCTATCAAAGGTTACACTGTTTGGACAAACAGTTTTCGACGGATTTCCAAAACCTTATCTTTTCCCAATATTGTGATCATATCTCTTTTCTTCTTCCACTATTTTGTAGCGCTGCATCTCCTCAAATGCCATATTAAATTTAGCTTGATTATTTTTGATATGTTATCATCTGGCTCAAGGTTGCTTTAAAGTTAACACGCATTTTCATCACTTTAAGTTATCAAATGTTTTATTGAATGTCGAGCGTCACGACAACATCTTACCACCATGTTGTAGCGCAGCTCAAGAGCTACAAAACCCTTGTTATATAATGTTTTTTTGAAAATCCGATTGTTGAGATTTGGCCTTTTGGAAAAAAGCAATTTATTAAAAAAATGACCGAAATACAAGTCTTTCCAATTTTTCGGATTTTGGTCATTTTTTCAAGAAATTGATTTTTTCTAGACGGTCATATCTCAACACTCAGATTTTCAAAAAAGTGACATGGGTTTTGTAGCTCTTGAGCTGCGCTACAATGATAATAAGATGTTGTCTTGACGCTTGACATTCAATAAAATATTTGATCACTTAAAGTGATGAAAACTTAAAGATGATGTTAACTTCTAAAAATAACCTCACAAGAGTTCGAAGCCAAATGGTGGATTATGCAAAATGATCAAACTAAGTTTAATATGCCATTTGAAAGAAGAGATGCAGCGCTAGAAAATGTCATTAAAAGAACAGAGATATGATCACAACATTGGTAAAATGAGGCTTTGAAAATCCGTCGGGAGCTTTTCGTCCGTACCAGTGTTGTAAATAGATTTCTTTTAATTTTTCACACATCGCCTTGCTCAAAGTTTCCATCAAAATTTGTTCGATGTGCGATTTTGTGAAGAATAGAGAAATCTCGGCATATAAACTTACTTTTGGCGGTTTACAGGTCGTTTGGTCCAAGATTTCATGCCCGCTACCATACAGATGCGGGAGTTTTTTCGGCATTGGCTGCAATAGCACAGCACCTTGTTATTTTAAAGTGTCACCATGCAAACACGTTTAAAAATCCAAAATGCACCTTTTCGGTCTATAAAAAGCCGTGATTAGGTATTGATTGAGTGGTGAACCATTCTTTGTCTAGTTAAAACGTTCATTAAATGAGCAAAGCAAATGGTGAAAAATAAAATGAAAATCTTGTATTTGTAAAAAAAGGTCAGATAATTAGACAAAAAAAATTTGGGACAAAAAAAGGAAATTTAGAGCAAAAAAAGGTTAACCCGTAATTAATCAGACAAGAAAATTACACATTTTAAAATGTCAAATATTTTTAGTGGACGCTGACTATTTTGACTACTGCCGCAATAATCACTAGTGCCTATTTTGATCCGGCCTTTTCAAAGCCTTTAGTACATACTACTTTCACAACAAGTTCAAATTATTTTTACTTAATTGCACTAAATTTAATTCTGTTGTTTATTGTTATATGCACTGCTATACTAGACTATGTGGTGATTGTTAAAAACAGGGAAAATAAGAAAAGGTGTGTTGCAGGTTTGCTTCTTTTTTTAATATTTGTAGTATTATAGAGGAAGCGCTTATGATCTCAACAAAAGATATCAGATTAATGAGAACGTGGTTACGATGCGGTTAATATTACCTCTGGATATTGCTTTTGCTTTGTTTTTTTCTATCTATATGGCCAGTACGCTTATTCTAAGATCAGCTAGATCTTCACTAACTTCTGGCCAATTCTACTCTATTTTTAATATTGCTTCATCCGTAGGTTTCTTAAATAGTTTAATAAAAAAATTCTTCAAATTCTTTAAAAAAATCTAGCTTAGACGGAAAAAGACTTTGAACTGCTTGAAATAAGATATATCCGATCCAAAAAAAATCAAGATTATTTAGACATTTAATCCTCTAACTGCTAATTGGATCTTATCTAAAGTCTTTTCTTTTCAATTAGGATGGAAACACTACTTAAATCTTTGAGATAATCTCTAGCCTTGACTTTTATAATCCGAAAAAAATTAATTTTGATATGTGTGCTCGCTTGCTTGAAACAAAAAAAACCCCAAATGTACGGTATATTCATTGACTAAACTAGAGAAACTACAGCTCTTGAAAACTTTTTTAGTTAACACGGGAAGGCCGGACTGTGAGACCGGTTGCTTCTGTTATTTTCTCAAAATTTTACAAGGCATATTTTAAAAATAAATACATCATGTTGTAGCGCGTTCAAAACTGCATTAGATACGAGTGTTGGATCTGATGTGTGTTTGTGTTTTCCTATTTTGAGGGGTTGAAAAATATGTTGGAAGCATGGTCATACATGGTCGCTTTTTATTTCCTTCTCAAAACAAGGAAAACTCAAACACACATTAGATCCAACACTTGTATCTAATGCAGTTTTTAACGCTACAAAAATGATGTATTTTTTAAATGCCTTGTAAAATTTTGAGAAAATAACAAAACTAAGGTGAAACCACC